>JANKKC010044115.1:0-15051 GCA_026225755.1 Bursera bipinnata | reverse complement strand
AAATGTAGCTAATTTACTAAATAATTTTAATAAATTAAGCAAGTAAATTATTTATTAAAAACTAAATAATTTTAATTTCATTATGAGGAATTAATCGATATTTTATTTACTAAAATAATATAAAATATTTAAAAATTAATAAAAAATATTATAAGAATTTAAAAATAAAAAATATATTTCATTTACTAAGTAATATTTATAAATTTAACTAATTTACTAAATAATTTTAATAAATTAAGCAAGTAAATTATTTACTAAAAACTAAATAAATTTAGTAAATTTAAATAATAAAAATATATTTCATTTACTGAATAATTTTAGTGAATTAAGCAAATAAACTTTAGTAAATAATTTACTACAAACTAAAAAATTTTAGTAAGTAAAATTATTTAGTAATTATTTAGTAAATTATTTAAATTTAAAAAAAAATTATTTTAGTATATAAAATATATTTTGTTATTTTTATATATTCTTATAATATTTTTATTAATTTTTGAATATTTTATATTATTTTAGTAAATAAAATATCGATAATACCTTCATAATGTTAATTAATTTCAAAGGATTATAAAAAATTAAGTCTTTATATGAGTTTATAATCAAAGGGTAGATTTATTATTTTTAGTTATCAAAAGGGTATTTATATATTTATCTTGGGTTTTACTATATCACCATTAACTATGATTAAGGGAGTTAAATTTTTAAGGGTTTTTTATTAGTTTTATATTTATATGGGGTCTGATAATCTTTTTAATTTTTATAGGGTACCAGTGGTGATATCCCGTACTTGATGAGTAAACTTTTCTAAAACACGGCTGTTTGAATGCTGCTTGCGAGCTTAAAGGGGCAAGCAATTTATGAGCAAAAGTGACAACTGGATCATTTGGACCAGACACGTGTGATTTAATGAATAAAACGTGGACCGCTCTTTGGAGGTCAAATCTCATCTCCATCGTCAAAATTAATTAAATAAGTAGAATCATATGACAAAAATATCTTCAACTGGTCGGGACGGTACACTGGGTTGGGCTGGGCTTATTTACAAGTGAGAATGGTGAATTGAACACTTCTATTTGTCACAATTTCCCTTTGTGACTTTTGAATATGAGCCTCAGAAAGGTCAAAATTCATTAATTTTTGGTGCATATTGCTTAATTTTCGATTTGACTAACTAAAAGTGAACCTTATTAAAGATTTCATTACAAGCATGTTTTCAGAATTAGCAGAATTCATCTGTTTCATAATGCATTAACCGAACATTAAAAAAAGAAAAAGAAGAAACGTTTTTCTGGACTTAATTTTTTATTTCTTTGGTATTCTTTTAACTTTTGATAAGCAATCTATCCACATTAAAAAAAAAAAAAAAAAAAAAAAGTTTCAATGTCTTTATTTATTTGTTTCAACAATTAGACTGATATTATGTTCCACTTTCGGCGTTTTAGATGATCCCTCAAAAGTCCCCATTCATTATGGTCTGCCCTCGACCCTTTGGTAACACTCAAGGGAAACTCTAATAAAGCTTTTAATATATATATATATATATATATATATATATTATCAACATCAAATAATAGGGTTAAAAGTTTCAAGGCATGTTCTCCAATTTCTAATATTGTCTAACTCCATCTAGAAATATAAAATATACTAACCATTTCATTGCATAAGCACAAATAATATAATTCATGAATATAAATAAAGCTTGGAATAACTTATAAACATTAAATCATAAAAGAATCGAGTGTGTTTGTTCACTGAAAATGCATCTTTTAAATCCATAAAAATGTGGTGTTACAAGTGCAAACAATAACACATAGTCGGTTACGAAATAATTGAGCTCGAAGAAAATGATCAACTATTTTTTTTTTGGGAAGAAGAAAAAATATATTATATTGTTGGATTTGATTGTCCAAATCAACTAGCTCATAGTTTATGACTCTGCTAGGGCTGAACGCTAAACATAACGGGTTGATCAAGACGAGCCCGGCATACTAAAAATATAAAACAAGCAATGTTCCGACGCAAATTCAAGATTAACAAACATCCCTCCACGCCAATGCACAGAAAGTACCGACAAAGGGCCTGGTGTTGCTTGCAATAAACGCACCCATTTTTTTCTGAGAGAATCCTGATCTTTAATTACTTTGAAACAACTAGGAGTGAGCGCACCCAAAAAGGCGAAACCTATTCTTCTCTTTTCCATTCTCAATGTAAGTACTAATCAAAACAAGGATTTATAGGAGAAACAATTATACATGAATTGCCTAATTATTTGTACAGCAGAAACAAATCAAGAGAGCAAATGATAGGTGGTTGTTCTATTTCTTTATCTCTACCCCGAGAAGAACTGATGAAAAATTGGAACCAAAAGAAACTTTTCGCCCAACCGATGAGAACCAATCGTGAGTGCACTGGAAAATCTACAAAATAGTCAACTATTGTCTCCCAAGGGATAATCATCAGCAAGAAAATTACTTGAATCTTTCGCCTAATCATCGTCCTCAGAATCTGCATTCATATGCACAAAATTGTTAACTAGCCTTCAGAATACATAAAAATGCTAGTCCAAAACATATCAAAAAAAGTCAAAAGCGATGATGCACTTCATTTTATGGGTGTGCTTGGATATCTTATGGAACAGATGTTAGAAATGGTTATAATAATTTATTACATTTGGTGCCACTACAAGATTGCATAACACAAATGGAACAAGGATGAATGGCAACAAGTGTAAAGCAACACAACAAAAACAACACCACAGAGACTTCTTAAATTTGAAAAGGAGGTCCTATCAATTTTTCTATTTTCCCCCGAATAGATCTGCGTTCAACGGGAGGACAAGTGTTCATAATATAAAGGACACTTCAGATAACATGGGGAAAGGGGGAGATGATCAATTGCCTATTCTAGATAATTTGTCATTTATGAGTCAGAACTGCATAAACAAACTACAAACTGGATCACTTGATGTACACTAAGGAAGCAGCTCTCTCATATATAATTGGAACTTGGTCTCTGTTGCAAATTTACATTTGTGCAAATGATAATTGCAACAAGAAATGAGGGCAGGAGTTTTCTAGAATTATTTGTAATTCATTCCTTCACAGACTAGCAAAGCAAAGCAAGGGATAAAATTCAGAAAAAAAGAGATTCAAAGGCACAACTGATTGAAAACATCAATCAAATTATCGATGATTACATTACAGGGCTTACCAGATCTTATATCTTTTTCAACCTTTCCGCTATTTTTCAGCTGTCTCCTAATCATTGAGCATATGAGAACCCACCAATATACGTGGAACACAAGTAGCATCAGTAACAGCGTATTGTAGATATAGTACTGGAGCGTAGGATAACTCTCTGATAGGTTCAAGCAAGTCTGAAGATCATAGCTGGGAAATGCCAACCATAAAACAAGTAAGCAAAAGCAGCCACTATACAGCAAAAACAAGTGAAATCAAATTCACCATGCAGGCAAACCTTGAAGCTTTAATGACCCAAAATGGAAAGAATATTAGTCGTAGTATGAGCCAAGAGACAGCAAATAACCCAAAGAATACACTAGCTCCAAGCTCATTCTCAGAATACTTAAAAACTTTTGCAGCTTCAAGAAATACATCACTTGCATCATGCAGGGCAAGGATAATTGACCCAATCTGAAAAAAGCTGTAAAAGAAGAAATTATAATATTACACTCACTGGATACCTTGATATAAATAACGATTCAGTTTTGCTTGTTTAATTTTAACCTACTCATAATATAACTCAAGAGCTCAATTAACCATTTAACAAGTGTTCTCTTATATGGTATGCTTGATTTACACATCCTCAGAATAAATCATAAGAAATAAAAAAAGAAAAAGCAGCAGATAGTCCTTGATAATAGATGCATACAACTGAGCACATTTTTTTCAAGCTTGTATTAATAATTTGCAGTATTAATACAAAATGAACAAGCTATATATGTCATCTCAGCTAATAAAGAATGACAAAAAAGGCAAGACTAACAAAATGGTTTAGTAAATATCTTCATGATATTAGTTAAACAGTAACAACTAAAATATTCCAAAAGCCTTAAAGAAAATGATGCTAGTATAAGCTATGTTGCACAACATAGCTATGACTGTTAGTGAACAGAGCATTTAATGCCATAAAGATAGAATAAGAGCATTACAATGACACATTGAGGATGTGAGAATAAAGAAAAACAGTTAGTATAATACCAGCTGATATAATAGATGTGCAAGAATTCATATATTCAGCCATGTTTGTAAAATTGAGGATGGTATATGCACCAAATCTACCCCAAAAGTCAACAGTTTATGCACAAGCGACAAAATGAACATGGTCACAAAGCAGGATATTTTAGAACATTCATATTATCAGTTTGCAACTCTTAGCAACATAATTCATCTTATCAATCAGGAAACTAGATTTTAGTAAGTTCTTATTGAACCAGGAATTAGTTGATTAGAGAAAGTCTTGAATATCTCTTCACATTCAATCAGCAAACAACCCAACAGCTTGAGGGAAAAAAGTGCATGTAATACATAGAACCATGAGATGTCAATGTACTCAACATAAGGTACAAAGTGTAGACAAACTTCATTGCTGATATATGTAACTTTTAAAACATGTAAAAAGATTGTTTTTTGGATTATCATAAGACAATTTAATAATATAGTTAATTTCTGTTAGACTTAAATATTAATGATGGATTATTACCTAATAGTTTAAGCTTTGGGAGTCAAGTAATAACAAAGAGCTAAAGATATCACATTTGAATCCCTCACCTATCAAGTATAGTTCTCAATTAATTCAATCAATCAAATCAGTCCCAACCAACTCAAACTTTGGGGTCAAGTGATTGTTTAACAACTTCCAAAATTGATCCTATAGTGACTCAACTAACAATAAAAAGGAAATGGATAGTAAAAATTTTTGACACATCCTTAGGTGCGAGATTGGATTTTAGTTTTACAATCAACTCTTTCTTATAACCATTAATCATAAAACTTGAAACTCATGGGAAAGGGCCAACAGCAGCATTTACACTCTAGCTTGCGAAATAAAAAATCAGGCATTTTTTAATACAAATGTTGGCCAAAAATGGGAATCTAAAAGAATATATTTGGATAAGACTCCACAAATAGGAAACAACTACTGGTAACACAACACATGACTTTAGGCTATTCCAATACAGGCTTGCCATTAAGTACATTTAGAAAAATTATGATTATTACCTGGTAAGATATGAGTACCCAATCAGGATAACAGTGATTACATGATGCGACATCATCACAGAGAAATCCTTCCTTCTTGTCTCCCAAGTAAGGAGGGCAGCTATGCTATATATATAAAACCCACATTGGCACATGTAATAAAGCTTCAGGGGAAGCCTGAAATGAAAAATGACGCAAAGATCAGGTAAGAAAAATTAAAAAGTCAAACAACTTATACTGACTAAAGAACTCAAATACATTAGGAAAATTTTAAAAGTCAAACAACTTATACTTGACAATAGAATTCAAATGCATTAGGAACCAACCAAAGTTAGAACCTGCACATGCACATAAAACAAAAAGATAAATTGCAAAATACTAATTTATATACATATATATGTTAAGTAAATCTAAGTAGGAACACCAAAGACACATCTTCCAATACAAAACTCATAAAACAGATTGATAACTTGAGAAAAAAAATATTATTCCATCAGAGAGTAATGTAAGATTTAAGAAACAGGCAGTATACCCCACATAATTGATAGAAGTGCGTGCTAAATATAATGACGGAGCTAATTCATTTGTACATGAACATTTATGTTTTTCACAATACAGGGAATTTCACTAATCATGAAAGAGAAAAAGGACAGGAAACCCACAAGAGTAGAAAATGATAGTAAACCAAATCATCCTCGTAGTATACTATTAATGAAAACGATTAGACATTCAACCTTCACATAAATAGAGTTATAATTAGAACAAGAGGCTCAAGATTAAGAGAAACCACTACATAGGAAAATAAATAAATAAATTTAATCATTAAATCCAATCATGGACAATAACACTATACACAGAGTTTATGTATCAGGTAGTTGGATAAAAAAATCTAAGCATATATGATACACTCACTTCAACTCTTGATTTGGGTAGTCTTTAAAGTACAATTTTGTATCTCTGAACCATGGCTCATTATATCCAATTTTGAGAATACAGAATTCAACAGTAGCAAAGTATGTCAGCTTCCACATAGATTCTGAACATTTTGCAATTTTTGCCCTTGTAGTTTCATTCAGCTTCAATGTGAGAGCTCCATTACCCAGCAACCAGATCGCCAGCCTCTAAAACGAGGTGAAGAATGATTAAAATATAATCAAAAGATCAAGTGTTTATTTACCTGATCTCCAATAAGAGATATACATAATAACGAGACGATCCGTGACATAAATGACCAAAAACAATATGAGAACTAAATTAAGCTTCATTTCATCACAAATGTAAAAATTTGAGTCCTTTATTATAGAGTTTCTAAAGATAAAACATCACTACAGGAAAGGGCGGAAAGACTCAAGATAAATTGACAATTAATTAATACAACTTTGGACTGTCGAGAAACAGAGACCAAGTTTCATCCTACATCTTCACTCACTCTGCTACAGTGAATTACAGTTTGCTAGAACCAACATTAGATAATTGCCTTTTAACTGAAAATTCATTAAATGATTCTAAGAAACATGACGTTGCAAACTCATTTGGCATTGTTAGAAATAAGCACGTGCACACATTCTGATCACATTTCTTAAAATTGAATGTAGGAAATAAAATCTAAGTACCATTTTTCGGTAGTCGAAACCACTATGGTCATCACTTGATAAGTGTCTCAGGATGCATCTAAACAAGAAATAATAACTACAAAACACATTAAAATCACGAGAACATGGATAATTTCTTTCATTCTCTTTGTTCTTCAAGCAACCAACAGAAAAATAAACAGACAAACATACAAAAAGAAGTTAATCAAACACACAACTATTATCACATTCAAGCTAGCTCTTATACCGCCAAAAGACAGAGAGAACTTTTAAACGGCAAGAAATCAACTCAAACAAATCAATCTGAGCTTAATTCACAAAGCTTCTTGAATTTTCTTTGTTTTGCGAACAACGAAGCAAAACTAAGAAGTGACTAACAGCGAACTAACTCGATACCAAAACGAGAAGCAACTACCATTTCAAGATTCAACAAGAACTCCAAACAATCTAAAAAGAATCAACTGAAAGTAAACGCGGAGAATCAGAATCTTACTCGAAAGATGAATCTGTCCAAGAAGAACCTGGCGACGACGAAACTTGGAGCGAAGAGTACGGCGATGAGGAAATGCGAAGCCTCCGGCTGTCCACTTTGACTCCAGATCGAGTCCATACGCGATTCCAAGCAGCGGCAATTCAAGCAACACGCATAAAACGAACTCAAATCCAGCTAATCATCTCCGACAGTGATTCATTTCACTCTGATTTTAACCAACTCTTATTTTTTGCTTTATTTTTCTATTTTGTTTGGTTGAATTTCGAAAGAATTGAAACGGGAGGAGCAGCTACCGTGTTGAGTTTCGGAGGAGTTTAAGATCTTGCTCTGACTTGTATCCGCTGGGCTTTCAATGAAAGAAAATAAAATAATAACGAATATATATAATCTGGTCGTTCGGGGTTAGCGATTAGCGCCCCAAAATGGTGGGCCCCATTGGCATCGTGACACATGGGATTGGAATCATGCGAAGGAGATGGGGATGGGACTGAAGTTTATCAACGTAATCTCTACGGAAAGTATCAAGTACACCCCTGAAGTCTTGATTAGTTACTTATAATATTTACACCAACGTCCTTTGAGATGAGATGATATTGGATTGGATTTATACGTATGTTATACAAAGTTTTGTATATAATCTGATATGACATCAAGTGAGTAGATGTAAATAAATAAAAATAAAAATAATAAATATTACTTTATTCACCTTAACAATCCATCAATACCAAATCATTTTATATACGTAACGTTATTCATTTCGAAACTAATATTTTAAGTTTTAACTTCATTAATAAACATTACTCTGTTAGTTAATTTAATAAATATTTACATCGATACTCCTATAGTTTGTGGTAATTGATTAGATTTAAAAGTTTTTGAAATTTTTTTGGTGCTTATATTTTAAAATGTAAGCTAAACTTTAAAGGTATTATAAATTTTTCGTTAATAAATATTAATTTTGACAAACATTTGGATAGATTACTTTTGGTAATAATTAAATATTGGATATTGTTTGTTTTGGATTTAACCGCCTTCGAAAATGCAAGTGGAACCATTTACAACAAAAGCATTTTATAGTTTCTTACAAAACACTATTTAAGAACAAATATTTCAAACGATTCTCTTCTCTAAAAGGGTTTCTTCTAAGCAAGAAATTAAAACATTTTAAGTGCTTTTCTAAGAAAAGTTAAGTTTCTTCTCTTTAGTCCTAAAAAATATTATTATCTATTTCAATTAAATACTCTAAAATAACAACATTTTCAATGAAAATTTTCAACACGACGAAGGATTTGGAAAATAAGTCAACAAATTGGGCCTAGCTTTCAAGGGCTCACGATGGGAAATGGAAACTTTTGTCATTATTTCAAACCGGTGGCCCGGTTCTACCTCAAAATATAATTATAATAATCTCTTACAAGTCAAAATAATTGACCAAATTTAAATAATTAATTTTGTAATGCTTTCACTTCTGTAGTTAATTTTGGAAACTCTTACTGGCATTGAACAAACCTCGATAGCACCAGCATGCTTCGGGTGTTTATGTTATTTTATGAATATCAAGAATGAGTTTGTTACTTAGGTTAAACCTCGAGGTGTCTATTATTTATCCCAAGCCAGACACCTGTGTTGGGCTAAGCCCTCGGGCCTCGACCGTAGGCTTCTCTTTTGTTGTTCTTTCCATGCCATCTATGTAGACCCTTCTACTACTTGCATTGTTGACAGGTTTTGGTGCAAACATTTGGTTATGGAAATCGTGAGATGCCAAACCTTACTACCCCGCATGTAACTCATCATTCATCATTTTTTATTGCCTATTTAGCATCGCTACTGATAGTCTGACACCACCACACAACACTAGCATGAATCATACATGGGTATTATCTTTACAGCAAATAAATATAAAGACATGATCATCAATGGCAAATATTGCAGAGGGTGATCATGATAGCGCTAACCTTGAGTTGCCCAGGTGGTGGTGTGAATTGTGCTTATAACAAATAACCAACATATGCTCTAGTTTGGCTTCAGGCATGCCCATCCAGCGTTCAATTCATTACTATTGGAATAAATCAATGATCGAAGCTCTTGCAAGCATGAGGCCTTCGAAGCTCTTGCAAGTATGCCATCTATTCCTCTGTTAGTCGCTTGCCAATTATCATCAATTCCACTAGAAAATAACATCCTCACTTGACTGAGCAAAGATGGCAGAAAGCCAGAGAACAAATTCTAATTTAGTACACTAGAGAGATTGCTTGAAGCATTTAGCACCATGTAAACTTTATATAACATCAAAGCTACAGATGATCCTCCTATCAGAATTCAATATCAAGGACTATGATGTCTTTTGCATTTCACTATCGGAGATGCATAGAAATTTGTAATCAATAGCATATTCCTGATACCCTCTTTACAAATTTCTGCATACCAAATTGGTTCAGTGTAGATACTCTATACATGTCAGACATCTGCTAACTGCATGATTATCCACTGTAATGCATGTTGTGGGTAACCATTGTTCATTTAAGCAAAAACCAGTGCTGGCTTTGAACGTGCCCTCTTGTTTATGGATTTTGCTCTTCGGCCCACTAGAATTTTGACCCAGTTAGAGGGTAATTCAAGTCCAATTATGGCGATCAGAGCCTGCTTTCTATGAAGTTACTGTGTCCCTCTCTAATGTTCACCACTTTGCATCGGTTACTGGACTGTTGGAAAAATCATTATCTTGGTTCAAAGATCAATTTTCAGAACTGATAAACATATAAACCTACATAGGTATTATGAAGACACGTATTCTGAGATGTAAGAGTAAAATTTTTTCAGAAACTGAAACGACCCATCAATCATGACAAGTCAAAATCAAATGAAAGCCATTGAGCAATCAAAGAATTGGATATATGAGAATAGAATGGACACAACAATATGGCAATGGAATTGAATTAAAAGGAAAAGGCTGGTCTACATTGCATCTGAAAATGGAAATTTTTTAGCCTAAATTTTTGGCTTTTACTCATTTTAGTGCTGGAAGCTTCAGGATCTTGCATAATTATTGAGGCCGGTGATGGAGTGTTCCATTGCTTGTCTGTCCAGAAAGTCTACAGTGTCAATTTTCAATATGGGCGGAAAAACGTTTTTTAGTAACTACGTGCTGTGTCAAATCACCAAAACTTAATAGGTGACCACTTCGGAGAATGAAAAAACAGGGGAAGAGGTGAATTGTCAGCATCATTAAAGTGATCACAACCAACTTCTGCTAAATGCTTGAGGCATTTCTTTGTTTCTGTGATCCCATGACATGGACAAAATTATCTTCTATTCGATCTTATATGTATCAGTATTACTAATGGTAACAATCAATATATTGAATACAATATTTGGTACCTCGAATCAATTATGATGATTTCTAAGATCAATTTGTCTATGATTATGAAGTTGATGATGTCATGTCATGGCCTTGTAAATGCTGACAATAATTGGTGCATAATTGGTTATTCACGAGTTAATGATAATAATACATATAGCCTGTAAAATTTAGCCAGGTAGCGGGGCACAATAATGAACTTATTGCATCTTATTCTTTACTGTGGAGAAGTCATTAAGAAAATGGGAATGTCTGCTTTTTCAATTGGATGGATTCTTCATCTTTAAAATTTCCACATAAACACATTCCACCTTAAGGTACAATCTTTTATTAATTTGGAGAATAGAACTTCTTTTCAAACTATAAAATGTTTCAATAATTTGAAAACGATTCTCCAATGGTACATCAGCCACAGTTTTGGACATTAGAACTGATGCTGAAATCCAGAATTAAATTGTCTTTGACAAGCTTTTATCATAATCTTTTATTAACACCTTGTGTTGTACCTTTGAAGGGTCTATTGCTAGGAATAATTGAGACAGAAGGGTTTGGATTAGAGCTTTAGGGCAAGTACTCTGTGTTTTGGGGCTGTAGGTAAGAGCCATTGCCCTAAATGTCTAGGTCACCTCCTCCGGAATGCCTTCAATTAAGGTAATTTATCATTGACCCTTAAAAAGAAAAATCACAAATGGGGCCATCGGCAACCTGACAATGGCTTCAAGTAGGCTCAATTATGGTGTACTTTGCTTATCGGTCCCTCATCACCAAAACATATACAAGACGAGAAGGTGTCCTCCAACTGAGGGCACAGACCTCTATTATTCAGCCAATCACAGGGATGACACATGGCCCTCTTGAGACCATTTGTGTCGACCTCTCACACCATGGCACCTATCCACTTGATAACTCCCTTCAGTCAAAATCAAAGTAAAAGTTTAAAGTCTAGAACTTCTGGAGCTAATGATATTATTGGAGTTAACATTGATCATTCAACTGGGAAAATAAAAATTTCCCATTGATGGTCTTGCTTAATGGCCATTACATAGCAACATAGCATGCTTAAAACTAGGATACAATTACAAGATCTAAAACAAAACCACCCTTAATACTTTAAGATTGGCCCAGAAAAATAGGGTTTGATTAATATTTTAAGGGCTAGAAAATTGAAGGCATTTTCAGGAGTAGAGATCCCTTTTGGAACAGCTTGATGAACTTGATTCTTTCCAAAATCTGGCTGGAAGCCCTTGTCCAGGAACTGGAAATGGGCCATACTGAATCCCACCTTGAGAACCCACCATTTCCCATCTGCAAACAAAAGCAAATAATCATCACGCACCAACAAAATAGCCTTGTCAAAAGTATTTACCTAGTTAGTGTTGTGATATATAACGTTTTCGAATCCAGAAATCATTGCATTTAAGTTCAAAAATCAGAAACATTATCAGATCGATAACGTTTTCAAATCCCAAAAATTGTTAGATTAAGTTCAGAAATCGATAACATTGTGAAATCAGTATTATAATACTCGAGGATCAAAGTATGAAGTAAGTTCGCATGTGAAATGGGTAACAATGTATAACAAAAATTATACCTGAATTTCGTCACTAGATGATGGATGATAATGAGCATCTCCAACTTGGCAAGTTCATTGCCAGGGCAAGCGTGCACTCCGTTGCCAAAAGGCATGAAAGTATTGGGCTTTGGGGCTACCTGTATCCGCCCAAAACCAGAAAAGTTTGTAAATTTAACCACCCATTGCTCAAGCACTTGTGAATGCGTTTGTGGGTGAAACACAGAAAGAGATTTAACCATCGAATATTTAACTTCAATCGTGTTAACATATGAGCCCTCACACGTCAAAGAAATTTTTTTTTTTTTAATAATCTAAATCTTAAATTAACATAAAATTTGTTTGTTTATGTTATAGAATACCTCAAATCTAGAAGGTTCAAAATTTTGAGGGTCAGAGAAAAATTCTGGATTGTGATGAATGTTCCGAAACAATGGCATTACTTTCCAACCCTTTGGGATCAGGTAACCTGTTCATCGACAAACAGTTATAGAATATAAAATAGAAACCTCCTTAAACGCTATCAATGCACAGTAAAAGATGTAGAGAATTTTCTAGTTCAAGTCCTCACCCTTGTATTCTACATCAACCACTGCTTCCCTGAATGTGAAAGATATGATGCTTGCCATCCTCAGGCTCTCCAATATAAACTGAAAGTTAAATTTAATCAGAGTTAATCCAACAATTATTGAAGATCGATAATTTTACAATTTGTAAAATTTAGAACTTACTCTGTATGTAAGTGGCATATTTTTGGTTTGTGCCCAGGTTAAGGGCCTCTCTCCTCCATTGTTTGATTCATATATGGCCATTTGCTCTGCCTGTTACAGTAAAAAAAAAGTGAATAATTAAGTTTAATGTCTATGATTATTTAGTGATATATATACAATACACTTACCTTTATAGCTTCCATAAGTTTTTTGTTTTCTTGGAGATACTTGAGAATCCATGTAAGAGCACTAGCTGTGGTGTCCTGAGCAGCAAAAAGTACTCCAATAATGTTATCAGAAATCTGATCATCAGTCAGAACAGGCCCCTGCAAATCTTTGAAGTTCAGAAGATGACCCAGCAGATCCTTCTCCAGTAGTCTTTTCTCCTTCCTCTCACAAATGATCTCACTCACAATCCGGCTCAGCCTTTTCCTTGCCTTTAATTGATCACAAATAGGGATCAGTAATCACTAAGCAAATAATGGTTAAGATGTAATTATTATATACATATGTTAATTCTTACAAAGAGAGCTCTGTGATAAGCAGTTCCTGGAATGTTTGTTGGAAAAGAATTGTAGCCTTTGTTCACAAAATGATAGTTCTGTTTGAGCTTCTCTATATGGCTACCATCCAAATGGCCAAAGATGGACAGAATGCCAATATCGAAAGAGAACTGCAGAGGATCAGGGCAACCCACATGTCAGTAAAGGAAAGCAATGATCATCATCCCAAAAAAAAAAAAGGCGGAGGACCCATGCATGAAATCACAAAACTAATTAACAAACTTATCAATAACAACAAAAATTCTATTGAACGCCAGCAGAGCTTATAATAATATGTTCAAAGAAAGGTTGTAAATATAAGCGAAAAAGCTTTTAATAAGTAAAATTTAGCTGCGCATTAGAAACATGTAAGTAAAGATATAATATATAGTTTAAGCAAATCTTTGTTTGTGTCATCAAGGAGAGAACAAACTAACAAAGTTGCGAACCTTCTTCATCTCATTGTAAGTGTTAACGACCTGGCCACCGGCCGCCCAAGATTCGAAGGCGGAAATGGCTATGTTTTCGATACTGGGGATCAGTTTCTTGATCGTTTCCAGCGAGAGTGAAGCTTGTACAAGCTTTCTGAGATGAGTATGGTAGTTGTCTTGGTGAAAAAAGAGCGCAGAAGGGCCGATCAGCTTCTCTTTGCCTTTTGGGTACGTTGGCTTGAACAAGTGAGCATGTGACACCAACACAAACTTTGCAGCTTCAGGGCTTGCCAGCATCACACATGGGCAGCCAAGTATGTGCGTTTTGAATATCTCTCCATATCTGAAACAACAAAACCATTACATGCAAGTGAATATATAAAAAAATAAAAAATAAAGAAGAAGCAGAGATGGTCCAGTAAAAAGTAATGTGATGAGAACCTTTTTTGCTTTGTAGCAAAGAAGATATTGGGGTCCTGAGAGTACATTTGAAGAGTTTCCCCTATGTAAGGCCATCCTAGCGAACCTGGAGGGAGCTCGGGAGCTCTTTTGGCTTCTCTTCTTGGCTTTCTTAAGAAAAATGAAAGCAGAGCAGAGAGGAAGAGGAATAATAGTATGTTAAATATAAAAATGGGAGTAGTCTCCATACACAAATTAATGTAGCACCTCACTGATCGCTCTCTGTGTGAGAGTTTGGTGCTGCAAGTGATAGCTAGAAACGATGTATGTTAGCTAGCTATAGCTGCGAGCAGTATGAGGGAGGGTGGTGAGCGGGGTCGGGTTTATATAGAGATAAAAGTGCCAAAGAAAGAAGGCAAATAAGACAAATTATCTGGTTTTGGAGCAAGATTTTTGTTGCAATATTGCAGGGATTCGACTGAATTTGCTTTTTGTAATAGATATATACATAAGTTTTCTTGATATTATAATATTAAAGATGAGTGAATGAAGTCATTATTATTTTTTTATTGTTTATAAAAAATAAATTTTCATTTTCAACTAATTGAAATCGCATTCAATATAGAGTAATTTTTACTAGGACTACTCTCACCTTCTTTCTTTCTTTTATACATGTTCAAATCCACCAAAGAGAAAACCCAAAGGAATTCGTGCAACAATTGTCACATGATGTTGAT
>JANKKC010044114.1:0-15050 GCA_026225755.1 Bursera bipinnata | reverse complement strand
CCTTGTAAACATCTATATATTCTTACTTTCATTCTTTGTAAGATACAGATCAATAATATTTAGAATTATTCACAATTATCAATCATATGATCGGTAGCATCAGAATCAATGACCCAATTACGAGACGAGGTTGATAAACAAGCGACATGGTTACCTGTTTAGAACAAAGATGTGACAGGTTATTGGGAAGCATAGACAGTAGTTGAAGAACTTGGTTGGGAAGCAGAGGACTAGATCAGGCGAGTATATTCATTTGTAGAAATAGTAATATAAGCCGGAAGATCCTAAGTGACCGTATGAGCAAACTTTCTCATAGGAAGTGGACCAAGCAATCTTGAGGAATGTGAAGGTTTCCCATGTAACTCCCAGCAATTTTTCTTCACACGGCCTTCCTTACTACAATGAAAATAGTGACGTGGACCTTTAGTAAAAGTAATAGAACCACCAATAGATAAGCCCCCAGTACGAGTGTAATTGCCCTTAGAAGTAGCACCAACAAGAGCGACCGTTTCACTTGAAATGACATCCGGAGCTTTGTCACCATTCTTGCATACTCGAAGAAGACGGATATAGAGGTCACTCAAGGAAGGAAGAGAACATTGGTGAGTAATTGAATACGAGCTATGTTGTTTTCGGAGCCCAATCCAACAAGGAAACATTGGACAATAATTTGCTCTTCCTGTTTTTGTATTTGTTCTACATCACTTGTAATGGAAAACATTGCTCGTTTTTTTTTTCAAAAGCTTGCTTAACCTCAGCATAATATTGAAATAAAGTACGCCCTTTTTGCTCAACACAATAGATTTGTAGTAATAGCTCATGAACATGGAAGGCATCTTGCTTACTAATATATAGAAATTCAAGATAATCCCATAATTCTTTCACAGTATTACAATGAGTAATAACTGCATCTACTGACGGATCAAGAGTATTCTGAATCAGATTAAATAACTTATCATATTCCATTAACATTTTTTTTTGTGGGAATAGTGTCTGATTTAGGTGGGGGATCATCAGTCAAATGATCTCCCATATCTTAACTTGACACATATCGTCGAACAATCCTTAGCCATTGAACATAATTTCGACTACCCGTTAATTTTCGATCAGTAATCTTAGATGAGAAATTAACCATTATTTCCATTACCATTATATTATCACCAGTAGCCATAATTGAACACCCAAACAGAAACTAATAACCAATAGTTCAGCAATCACAAGAAATACATATTAGACAGCACACAAGAGATACGCAGCAATACCAAACACACTTCTGTTAATATTGCCTCTGAACCAGCTCTACAACACAAACCGCAACAACAGAAACAAAAGCAGATCCATTGTCGTCTCAGTCGAATGAAGGAGAGGTCATCGACAGCAACACCAAACTCGTCAGAAAACTCTCGTCAAAAAATGCGTACGAGAGATCTTTTCAGGTCTCGATTGCCAGAGATGCAGGCCACAATTGAAGACTCCAAGACCATATCGAGAACCCTGACGACTGGGCGATTCCAGGTCCATTGGCTAGTATGGCAGCGTCACTGGAAAATGGCAACCGAAAAAGTCGCAAGCGATTGTTCAAGCACAAATCACTGGTGATGCAAGTCGCGGCTAAAGATTCCAATACTAGATCAAGAATCGTGATGCCCAGGCGATTCTGGATCCATCGGCCGGGATGGCAGCATCGCCGTAGGATAGGGGACGATCATTGGAAACTCGCTAGAAAAAGAAAAACTTTGACAAAAACGCGCTGGATCTTGCAGTGTCTCTCCGGTGAGAAGGGCACTGGACAGATCGGCAAACAACAGCTCTGGGACTGTCGGGAAAGAACTCCAGTCAGCGAAAACCACCGGGACACCAAAAAACTACTTGAATACCGAGACTCCAACCAGAAATCACCGGAGAACAAAGAAGACACACCAAAAGAGTCAGGACTACAATACCCGCTCTGATACAATGTTGAATAGCATCATCTATTTTTTTTTTTATATATCAAATCAAAACACAATACATGTATATATACACGAGATCACTGTCTCAGTTAGGAAGCTAATCACTCACTCCTCAAATCACTTCTATAATTATCTCCTACAATTCTGTTTACAGCTCATAACAAATTGTATTCTAGCTCATAACACTTTTTAACCCCAAAATGTTTGGGACAAAATGTCACAGTTTAGGTCATATACACGAGGGAAGTCAGAAAAATATTAAAATAGATAATATGCTAATGGAAGTTAAAACTCACTTGGAAACGGAGAACGGTACCATCTGCACCGCAATAAGCAACCATACCTAAAGTTTAAATTGAAATTCATCAAAATAATAGGTGTTTCACAATAATGGCATCAGCAATTTTTCCATTCAACTGAACTGGCTAAAAGCTGTAGGAAAACCAGTATTAAATTATAGAACTTTTCATTTGCAAGTAGAGAATCATGATTGTTAACCTGTATAAGAATATTAGGAAACAAATATAAAGATAAAACAATTATCTTTGTTGTGATGGAAAAAATTGCAAGGCTGCAATAAATATATCTTGGCCAACGAGTAAATCAAATATTAAACAGAAAGTTGGGGCCAATCTGGATTTTTCTTTTTGTTTTAATATATATTTTTTTACCAATGAATGTTTCGATACAAGTAAACAAGTACAAAATTTTAAATCCATCCCCAGTCAATTACATGATTAAAAGATGCGAACCAAAACCATTCACATGTCTCCGTTTTGACAAATAAGAAAGATACCTGTTAGTTGTGACACCTGTACACTCCAGATAGCGAAGGATAAACAATTACACAGATGCAAACCATGATTTGACCCAATAAAAGGCTTTCCAGTAACAGGAACATCATATGCAGTCTTAAACAAGCTGAGGATTCTCAGTGCTCCATCATCAAAGGATAAAATAACACAGCTAAAGAAAAAGAAGACAAAAATCAGGTAATTAATTAGTGTTAGTGTTTCAACCAGTAAGAAAGATAATAAAATTACCTTGGATCTGTTAACCAATCCAGATCATATATAAACCTTGGCACTGGATGGAGGTCCCATAAGGGGTGGAACGGGTCGCTGCAAAAAAAAAAAAAAAAAAAAATCAACTTCTCATTGAGCATTTAAACATAACAAGATGCTAACAAGTAAAGAAAGATGAATACAAGTCCTACTATATCCAAGAAATCTAATAGTGAAATTGTAGGCATTGTATGAGCTTTTCTTTCCTGTGGCAATTATTTCCTAGTTCATATGATTCTTTCCTATTGTGATGCATATGCAAAACCATTGAGGCAATCTTATAAATTTCATTATTCTTTCTATTGACCAACATGCCGTCAGAACTCGACTCTTTCTAGTTTTCAATATGTCGCACCCGACCTTGGTCATTTATCACATTTGTAATTTAATTTTTGTCTCCTTTGCACACGTAGATCTTTTATCACATGGGTACTTGATTTGTCTTCTTCGCACATGCAGCGCAAGATCTAGATTTTTTATTGTGAACATAATTAACTCATGCAATTTTGCACATTTAACACCAGATTTTGGTTCTTTTATTGTGCATGCACGTAATTTGGACATCAGTGATGATTTACGAAGACACATCCATCATAATGCTTCACTGCTTATAATTTCCAAACACAACTTAGCATCCAATGCACTACATTGAGTTTGTGGAGGAATGCCAGTAAATATGTACCAATCCAATTATAAGATCGGAGAGCAATGCTAGCAACGTTTTAGTTGTTTATTAATAAATTGTCATGTGCCTAATTTAAAATATACACAATCACTAATGAACTTTTTAGCATTGAATATAATTCATCAAATTACTCTTACATCTCAACATAATGGTCTTGTTGAAAGGAAACATCGTTATTTGTTATATGTTGCTCACAATCAAGTGGCAGAGCAGGTTCTTAATTCAAGGAGGAGGGTTTAAGTATAAAAGATTTTTTTTTTTTCTTAAACTGAATTGCAATAAAGATTTTTCACCCCTTTATGCTTCTCTTTGGGCTTCAACTTCAGAGGACTTTCAAGATACTTCCTGTTTCTGTATTCTTCGTAATTTGGAAGAAGCGTTGAGTTAAATTTGCATAGATATGTTTCATTTTTGCTATGGGGGGTAATATTAATTGGGGATCCCAGATATCTTTTTTTTTTTTTTTTTTTTGGGGGGAGGGGGCGGCTATCTTTGTATGGTGTTGATGCCTCTCCTTAGGATTTTTGGTTGAATGTCGCTGGTTTTCACATTTGTATTTTCTCTTTTGGATCTTTTAAATTCAAGTTTTCTTTTTCTCAGTGAAAAAAATAAAATAAAACAAAACAATAGAGCTTCTTCATCAGAGTTTCTTGTTTCTTTCAAGTTCAAGTTGTATTCACGATGGTCTACCTATCAAGGCTGAGATAAACATAGTTGTACTCAACATTCAATCTTTCAATTTTTGTTTTATTGTTCTGTTCTCATTCATTGTGATTGTTTCCTTTTACACATTTTGTTTGCATTTGTTTCCTATATTTGCTACCATGATCAATTTGGTGATCCTTACCAAGCCATTGGCTTCATGTTCTTTTCAATGCTTGTAAATAGAGGGTGGGTGTTAGAGCATTAGTTTTCTTAGTTGGGGTATAATTGTAAGCGTCACAATATAATTATATAATATGAGGTGAAGGTTGAGAATGAACTCACCCTAAACCTAATCTAAAATTCTCTCTTCTTCTCTTTCCTATTCTCTAATCCTAAATTTACTAAACAATATCCCTAAATTTCTCAATACAATAAATTTTACACATTAACTAATCCAAAATTAAATTTGATGTAGAATCATGAATTCATCATTTCACTAAAAAATAGAATGTAGGTCAAGAAAGATTGTGTCCATAACTCATCTATACGGACCACCAAAGATACGGAATATGGTGATGAAGTTACTAACATGAAAAGAGAAATGAATAACTGGTTTGGAGGATGAAATCTGAATTCAGCTTTACATTTTGTCAGTCCATGAGCTCAGATATATCACATAAATTTTCTGACATTTAAACTATACCATTAGGGAATTGGAGTAAATGGCTTTGAATACTTGGGGTGGATTACGCCATCAAAAGTTCAATCTTGCTTACATCTAGGGATTACTATAAGCTTTATCATAGATCATGCACAGTCCTGACAGAGGTATAACTAACTCTCTTAACAATATTCACTGAAGTTCTACATAAACTATATATAGTAAGAATTTGTCCGATGAATTGAACAAATTGAACAGTAAAGTCATCAAGTACTTAAAATTCAAATAAGATGAACCAGGTAGGGAGCAAACCCACAATTTTTAAAAAAGAAAAGTTATGGCATTTTATTTGATTGAGTTGAAGCAAGCCATACACTTACCGTATGTCCCAAAACTTTAGGCCTCCATGTCCAGCAGTGAGTATTATATTCTTGCTTTCCAGATCGCTAAGAATCATTAAGAAGAGAATCATATATTTATCGACCAACAAGCATAAATACTAAACAAAAGGAGAAACAAACATGGAAGTATTTTTCATTATTAAATTTTTGCATTAGTAACACTTGAATCAATAACCTAATACTGATCATTTTTAATATCAAAAACATTGCTTGTAGCATGTTTTGAGCCCCCAGTGAATGTGAACCAAAAGCATGAAATGACCTTGCACTAGTTTGGCAACCAAATAAAACAGCTATTCAACCCAAAAATAACAATTATTACAATCAAGATTAGGACATTAAATATATAACTGAATGTTAAGGCATAAAACTAGCATGAATGAGATCGTCTAGAAGAATCTAGCTATAGTGGCCATACTAAATAAGGTCGGAAGAGAGACTCGGAGACATTTTTATTCACATAAACTACAGTTGATCATGATAAGTTCAACGGTTGTCTTTTCTCTAGCACTCAGCTTTTCTGTTTCAATCTCCTCACCTACAGGTATTCTTTTCTGTTCGTTTATTGAGATGATGGACAAAAATTGCAATGCCAGCATTCCACTTTACAAGTAAGAATTTATATTTAAAAGACAAGATTTATAAACAATAGTAGCAACACTTGCTTGAACCTTCTCTAATTAACTCTTTATTTCTTGTATTGGCACGTGTTCATAAAACTTTAATCATTTCTAGTTGAGCTAATGATCCACTTTTCATTATTGTAACTTAATAAAATTTTTGTCAACACGTGTTAACACAAGAAGTAGATAGTGAAGAAGAGAGTGTCCAATAGGTGCTTCTAGCATTTCTCATAAACACTAATGACTAGAAAAAGAGAGCGAAATTTGTTCTTCCAGCATCACTGACCTTCCAGTTGGGGCCCATGCAACCGATCTAATAGGAACTGTATCTGCACTGAAACATAGCAAAGGCCTCGTATCTGCAGATCAGCAAGTGAAAGATTACGTAGAATCAATTAAATTTGATGCATACCAAAAGTCCAAGCATTTGTGTACTAGAGAAAAAATCAAAAAATATTAACAAAATAAAAGTGGCAGACTTTTTTTTTTTACCTTCTGATGAACCACTTGCACAGAATTTCCACAAAGCAACCTGAACATATGAAACAAATCTTTAGTTCTCCCACCATAGTAAAATGAAAATGACATATCAGTAACTGAGGCATGAAACTGAACAATGAATGGTATTGTGTAAGCCAACATAAATTCAATCAGAAGATGTAACTTGCAAAATATACTTCAAAAGTTGACATTTATGTTACTTTAAGAGATTTCATAGAGAAGATACTTCTTTTGCCATCAATGCAATCAAATGATAAATGCACCGTCAAATTAACTAGAATGCAAATTGGAACATAAAAGAAGAAAAGATATATTTATATACATTACCGTTCCATCATGGCACCCAGCTAGTAAGTAGTCGTGTGGATATGAAGTTGACCATTCCACTGTCAGAGGGATGCTGTAACAAAAGTCAATAAGCACAAAGAAAGATTGTAGCCCAAAAAAAAATAAAAAATTATATATATTAATCATGAAGTAACAGAATGATGGATAAGTTTTCCACAAAAGAAGGAAAAGTTGTCCTAATCAACAAAAAAAAGGGCTTCAAACAAATATACAAGAAATCCTAGTCTAATTCAAATAACGAAAGAAAAATAAAATAAATGCTAAAAGAATGGAAAAGAGAACAAAAGACTTATGACATTTACAACACAATCCCATAATATCAAAAAGACAAACCTATTTTTCTAAATTTCCATTCTTTCTACTTGAAATTTCTAGCTTCCAGCTATACATCAGGAAAACTAAAATTATATTTTAAATCTAAATTTTTATAAACTACCTCGAGGGTGTAATTCTTTGTTGTTATTCAACCAAATATAAAATTATTTATCAAGAGAAATTGAATACATATGTAAATTACCTCTGTATGCCACCACTTTTCAACACTGAACATTTGAATACTGGCTTCAATTTTACAAAGCGAGGATCAGTGCCCTCCTTAACGGAAGACAAATAAATAGCTTTGATTGTAAGAGGAAGAGGAACCTCCCACCTGCATTTGGTAAGTGGGATCATGAGGTAAAACCACATAAAACAATTGCATACATCCAAAAGATATACAACCAAGCAATTAGGAAGTATCATAGTTTGATGCAAAACAGTACTCTTCCTATACTCGCATACACATATTTCATATTAGTACAATATCAATTTTCCAACATTCAGTTCCAGGTCCTATACTCAAGTTCATGTTATCTATGTACTTCATGCAATACTGCAACCCTCAATATTAATAATCTCTCTAAAGTTCCATGAACTTTCTTTTTGTATGTCCAACAAGTTTTTACACTTATTTATGAATTATTTTATTACTGACATTTTATTCCTTCAATATATAAACAATATATTGACAAACCTTTCTCATATATGACTAGGCCAAATCTTTCCTCATAACTGACAGGAGAAGAAGAAATATTATGCTAAGCCATCAAGAAAACTATTAAAAAGGAGACCCACAGGAATGACAACTGCTGTAAAACTCTATACAACTGAAAACAGCCTAAAAGTCTATAGAACTGAAGAAGATGTCTTACACTTCCAAGGATCCATTTCCCAGCAAGACAGCAAGATACCCCATCCGTTGTTTGCATTTGGAATCTTTCACATTATAAGGTTGCCACTTCACATCCCATGCAACTTTTCCATTGTGAGCCAGGCATAACATGACTCTTGGAAGAGTAAGGTCCTTTGGGACAGAACAAGAAACCAAGCTTAAGGGACCACAGCCAGAAACATTGCTAGATACCACAGAATCCTGTCCAGAGCCATGAGATAGTTGCTGACTTGAAATAGGAGCTCCTTCGTCTTCAATTAGAGTCAATAATGGTAGATCCAAGTCATCATTGTATCTCTTTACACTTGCCTTGCCTTTTAATCTCCTACTCTTCACCGGAGCTTTATGGGTTGAATTTGATGAAAGTGCTCTTTCTCTGGAATTTTTTTGTTTTTTACTAGGATTTTCCTGTACAGTATGCTCTTGGGTAATCCCATAAACTTCTTGTATAGATGACAATTCAGATAAATCTTCTGGATTTTGACAATTCAGATAAAATTGGTCATTGATATCCAAATTCTCAGACGATTCATCTCTCGGTTTCTTTCTAGGCCTTCCTCTTGGCCTCTTTAATTGACTTGAATTATTCTCTGTAGCTTTACCATCAAGAGATTCATCTATTGGCTTCCTTCTGGGTCTTCCTCTTGGTTTCTTTAATTTGTCTTCAATGATATCATCACTTTTAGGTCCTTGTTTTTTATGGCTATTCTTTGGAGGAGATAACCCTTCCTCATTTACACTGACATTTAGCATACCCCATATCTGGATGATGCCTCTGCCAGTAAGTGGAGTTCCTAGTTTATGATAATATGATTTGGGAGGATGAGCAGCAACAGCAATAAACTGGAGCCAAAAAAAAAACAAAATTACCATAAATCAAAAATAAAAAGAAATAAATCA
Organism: Bursera bipinnata; assembly: GCA_026225755.1. NCBI lineage: Eukaryota > Viridiplantae > Streptophyta > Magnoliopsida > Sapindales > Burseraceae > Bursera > Bursera bipinnata. The sequence continues at coordinate 6,060 of JANKKC010044114.1, read as the reverse complement.
CATAAAGTTATTTCATAAATATTTGGGTGAGATTATATGGGCCATCAAAATTGCTTTCCACACCCATCCTTTAAGAAATTTTTTATTTCACAAATCCACTTAAGTGCAATTACTAATAAAAAGAACACAAAAACCTCAATATGAAAAAAAGGGGACTTAATTGCTTTAGACACCCACCTGATGAACTCCAATTCTCTTCTCACTCAAAAGTTCATAATTAACACTCTTCTATCATTCTAAAAATTAAATCTTCATATAAGCCATTATTTTTAATCTTTGTAAGAGACCAAATTTAATAAAAAGCTCTCATATTTATCTTTTTGTAAAGGTAAGTTGTGTCTACTAATTTGTCTTGCATTGCTCTTGTTTTCCCTCTTACTGCCATAGAAATTAAATTTCACAAACCCATTATCTTGAAATTTAAGACATAGAAATCTATTAGGAACCCATATTAAACACATAAGCTTACATTTTCAAATTCTTTGCAGTAGACATGTCAACAGAGCTATACACTGGCAGAGGCACGCGACAACAAGACATATAATCACACTATACAAACACAACATAGGCCTAAACTATAGGCCTACTGGGTTGTGTTGGCATCAGGAACTACCTTCATCAAACTGAAAGGCTTGGGTGATGGAAATCAGAACTTCCAAACAATATGGCATGGACTAAAAGAATTGAGTCAAATCTTCTAGAGATAAATGTACAATTACCTCACATTTTGTACGGCAATCAGGCCTTTCATGAATTCTAGGACACCAATCTAATGCCCAAACAGACCCTCCAACATACATCACAAAGTCTTTGCTGCAACAAGATACAATGAGAAAAAATTCAAAAATGTATAGAGATACCTTAATTTAAGGGGACGCAAAAAGCAAGATCATAACATAGTCGACAGTCTTAAAGTTAGAAACATAAAAAAATTCGCCCCAAAAAAGCAAGAAAAAATCATTGTAATAGATGCAATGATATCCACATATTACTGAACAAGCAAGCATCAACACAGAAATTAGAATTTAAAGAAAATGTTCATATGTCAAAATTTAATTCAAAATATCAAATCATACCCAGATTCTAGTGAAGTAGCATCTTGCTTCTGCAACAGTATGGAAACAAAATAACAAAAAAACAAATGTTAATATCACAAGCAGTTAGAAAACCATCCTTGCAACAAGTATGAACACAAAAAATACAAGATTCGGATGTACCTTGGGAACAGTAGCTGAAGAAAATTGAGGCAAGTTTATCTCACCTAAAACAACTCTTTCCCCAGAAGTTCCAGTTTCATTAGCAAACCTAACGATTCTGGGCTCGTAGTTAAAATATTTCCATTCCCTGCAAACATAATAATTAATTATATTTATGCTTAGAATTTGAAATTTTGAATATTAATTAGAGACATAATTCAGCAGACCTTAAGAAAGTAATAGAGGAGGATAAGCGTTCAATGACGGTTTTATCAAGGCCATCACTCTGGGACTCTTCACAGAGCTGAGAAATTGTGTCGATTGTTGTCAAATAATTGTCTACAGAATAATCGAAGTGTGATACCCCAACTCTAGGGCCATCTTCCTCCATCGTAACCAACTCTGATGAAGCGTTTTAAATAATCGATTTTTGCTCACTCACCACAGCAGACGTTTTCCCAGAAGGAACTCTCAAATGCAAACAAAAGGAGGCTATGTTTGGATCCTCCTGGTATTGTATGGCGACAGGAGCAGTTCAGCCAATTGTTCTCTCAAGGAAAAATAAAACACTCTCCAGTGCCACCAGCGCCACTGCCATTAGCCTTTCTACACACTCCAACAAATTAGAGGTCTCAAAATATCAGCTATTAAACCTCCAAAAAATACCATCTCTGCAATATCGACCGCCAAGTTCACCGCCACTAATCACAAAGTAAGAAAACCAGATTGAAAAAGGGAAAACCGAAGAGAGAAGAGATTGGAGGAACAGATTTTCGAATTTGAAGCCGTAACACTGGAAGAGACGAGGAGGAGAAAAAAATATTTATTGCAATAATTAATTAATTTTATTTACTATGATTATTTTTTAGGTTTATAATTTTTTTTAATTCTTTGTTATTTTTAATTTATAAAGTTTTTTAATTATTAATATTTTTAAGTAGTACTCTTTTTAGACTATTTTAATTATTATTTACTTTTTGCTGCATTCTTCATTTAAAAAAAGGCATTGCAGTAAATATCTTAAATCAATTAAAGGACCTTTTAGTTCAGTAAAAATACACATGAGAATAAGAATGGGATATTCTCATTCTTGTTGCTTTGTTAGTAAAAAAGAGTCTGAGAATAGAAATCTCATTACCTAGGAAAGAGAATTAGTCATTCTCATATCCCTTGGGAATCAACTTTTATTCATGACTGGAATCAAATAGAAATACGGCTTTTCGAAGAAAGAAATTATAATATTTTTTAAAAATATAAAATTAATTAAAAAATATTTTAATATTTTAAATTTATAATATTTTTTAAAAAGGTAATAAATTAAAAATAAAAAATTTATAATATTTTTAAAAAAAGTTAATAAATTAAAAATAAAAAAAATTATAATATTTTTTTAAAAGGTTAATAAATTAAAAAAAATAATATGTGAAAAAATTTATAATATTTAAAAAGATTAATAAAAAGGTTATAATATTTTTAAAAAAATTTAATAAATTAAAAAATGTTAAAATATTTTTTATAAAAGGTAAAAAAATAAAATGCAAGAAAGATGAAAATTCATATTTTATGATAACAATGATATATATTTATTATTATTATTATTTTATATATTTTTATTAGAAGTAATTTAAAAATTTGATATTAATTTCGATTCTGAACTTTTTATAACTCAAATAACTTCCCCAGGAATCAAATTTCGATTCCATACTGAACCAAACAGGAGAAATAAATAGTTATTCCGATTTTGATTTTATTTCATTTCAATTCCAGAATTCAAATCAAAGGACCCTAAAAAGATTAAGTTAAATAACTTTGTTAAACAGTGGCATGCTTAGTCTACTCCGCACCATAGTTAATTTTCACTCACCTTGTGGTAAACAAGATTATTAAGAAATAAATAAAGTAAATAAAAAGAAAAAATCTTGGAACTGTTTTGAATAATAACAAAATTCTAAGATTATGTTCAGAAATTTGTGTTTTTTATCTAAAATATTTGATTTGATATTTATATAAGAATATACTATTCTTATTATATATATATATATAATTAGTAAAGAAATGTATTCAAATAAGATTTTTTTGAATTAATTTTATATACTGTTTAAAAATTATAGAATTTCTTATCTAATGATAGAAAGATGTGTCGAGTTAATATGAAAAAAATTATATTTAAAATTTTTTTTCTATTTATGGATTATAATAAAATCAATGATATTAAAAATAGCGTATAAAATTAAATAAAAAATTTTTTTTAATAATCTAAACTTTTAAATAATAAATAAAATGAGAAAACTTCTTTAGAATTTATAAACAAACAAGGCCTAATTTGCATGAATAAGATATCTAAGACCTTTCGGTAGGGCTGGGCAAATTTACCCGATCCGTCGGGTTTTTGTCGGGTTAGCCCACTAGTGGAACCCGAAAACCTGAAACCCGACCCGAAGCTATTATGTTAAAAATATTAAAAGCAGATTACAGACAGTAGAATTCAAACCCTTTACCTCCTCCAACACCTTTGACACCTTTACCAGTAGGTTACAACTCATTTTATATATATTGTGTCAATAAATTTTATTTATTATATAAAATTATATGAATAAAATCAACCCTAACCTAACAACCCGATCTGAATAGTTTTAAAAATCAATACTTTCTAACCCGAACCGAACCTAATGTAAACCCGACCAAACCCGAGACGGGTTCATTTTTTCCAAAACCCGAATTCGGATTCATTTTCCTTGACCTGATCGAGTTTGGGTTTTTATTAGATTGGGCCAAACCTAACCCAACCCGTGCCTAACCCTACCTTCTGGGCATGTAATAAAATATCTAAGTTACCAATAATTTATTTGACAATGTTATCCGAATATTATGTATATACCTAGAGAGAATTGAGGATAGGAAAAGTTTTATATTGAATTTGATTAAAATATTTAAATTTAAAAAAAAATTAAGTTTAAAAAAATGAGACTATTCAGATTCAAAAAAATCCGTTTTCATTCATTCTTCTATTAATCTTCAAAATTTCACAATTACTTCATATAACTAGGCAAATTAAGTATATTATAATAGAATTTAATTAAAAATAGAATAAAACAAGAATCTTTAGTAAACAATAGACTATATAATTTTTTTAAAATCTTTTTATAAAATATCTGACATAAGCTTATGGAAAGTCTTTTTTTTTTTTAATTTCTAATAGTAATTTTTTTACTCGAGGATTAATTTATTAAATTTATTATTTATATTCTATTCATACCACCTACATAATTTCAAGATAAGCCCCAGTCCTTATCAAAAGGCACTTTATATTTTTTCCGGAAACTAAAACCAAAATTACTTTCTTTTTCCTTTTTTATTTTTTATTTTTGTTAACAGATCCTCATTCTGAATAAAATTACAGATTCTCATTCTGGATAAAGTTACAGAAAATAGTACAAGATAATTAGGAAGGAACTGCAATCCAATCCAGAGTTTAGAAAGGCCTTGATAGTGCAGAAACTGGGGATGATATGCTTCAGAAAACCCAGTTGGACAACTGCCATGAAACAAGGCCGATAAAACGAATAAAAGATCAGGAACAGTCTGGAAGAGTAAAAGATACATGCAGATGTTACATGACATGACTGATACACAAAAGAAGCTTCACAGGTGCATCACCAAACGCAACGGTAAGTAATGTACGAGTCTGTGATTTCACCAGTATACATAACTTTCACCACCTGGCCCCTCTCAAGGCCATAGTATCTCGCAATTGCATCTTTTTTCAACATTCTGGGAAGCTGAAAAAGAAATTGGAGACAATGAACTTGAGTTGATTGAAATTTTAATAAATAAAGTAAACCACAATAATAATTGCTTACCTTAAAGCAGAGAATATGATTAGTGTGTTACATAAACACTTTATAGCTTTGCACAAAGAAACCAGATGAAGCTTTCAAATCCAATGTGGTCATTAAATATGCTTATACAAAGTATAATACAAGCCATTCAAACATTCAACATGGATATTCTAATTCGATTTCTTGTACTGAAGCACTTCTGATCAAGCCAGCTCCTCTCCAATTTAAGAAACATGACTAACGTATCTTTGTTTTGCATTACTCTTTGTTTTTTTTTCTTTGATTCTTTTTTTTGAGTTCAACTAATATCAACAAAATTAATGGAGTAATGATTAATTACAACAATAAGAGGCGGTTCAAGTCAAGAGGAATAATTTTTTTTCTAGAAAACAAATTTACCTGTGTTCATCTCATTGTTTCCTGCCTATGGAAAGCTAAAGCATGAAGTTAGAATTACATTCAAATTTTCTCCACTAAAAAGCGGCAAAATAATCTGTTACTCCACAAGAGTGAAATCTGTGAAATTGTTCCTCAAGTTTTAGTCTAATTCATTAATTAATTTACTTTGGTTTAAGTGGAACTCTTTAAATAATAGATAACAAAAGATGATGCCAAGGGAAAATTCTTCACACCAATCAGAAGCACTAGGCGAGTAGTCAAAATCTATATGGAAACATATATTACTAACAAGTGAAACTATAAAAGATATTTTACTAACAAGCAAAACTACATATTTTGTTTATTTTCCATTTCATACAGAACGACAGAGAGCACCCTAAACCAGCTTAAACAAGTTACTAGCTTCAAAAGCTTGATACTAGAGACTTCGGGAAAACCTTGTAGGAATCCAGTAGAAATCCTTAGGCCACCTAGAACTTGCATAATCTTTAGATAGATCACATGCTTCCAGTTTCCAATGTATCAACATCATGTTATCCAAGTGACAATAATAAGTATTATTATTATTGTTGAGAGAGAGGGAAAAACTAAAGAGAATAGAGATAAGAGAGAGAGAGAGATGAAAT
>JANKKC010044113.1:0-15044 GCA_026225755.1 Bursera bipinnata | reverse complement strand
TATTCTCAACTGGGTTTGAGGCCACCCAACATATAACTGGTAGTTCCTGCCACATGGTGCAAAACGTCATTTACGGATGAGATTTAAATTTAGGAATATTAATTGTCCTTTTAATTATGAACTTAATATATATCTGTTATTACCAGAACCAGGGGTGTCCAACTGATAAGAAAAAAAATAAAAATAAAAAATAAAATTTTCTAATTAACATATTAAGATTCAACAGAATTCTGGTCATCTGAAATCTACAAGTGAAAAGTAATTCTGCTAATTGGTGCTAGAATCTCATTGAAATTAAATTCTTCATTATATGTTATCTCTGCACCCCTCAGAAAAAGAAAAGTAAAGGAAAAAAGAAAAAACTATATCCTTCATGAAGGAACCTATAACATTCTTATTGGATTATTAGATATCAGTTTGTAGTTTTCTAGTTTTTTCATATTGTGCTGGGCCAAGTTGGTTTTCATTTGGTGCGAGATCTTAGTTACAAGTTCGAGGAAGTCCCTAGTTTAGAGTTGTTTGCCAGGTTTGACCACAGAGAGCTTGTAAAAAGGACACTGGAGCTCTGCAATTCCCCTCGGTGGACTTGTTTGGTTTAATGTTTCTCTGAATGTTTTGTATATGGTTGCATCTTGGACTTTGGTGTATTGCTCCACTGAAGCCTTAAATGGAGAAATTAGCCTCAAAACTTGGATACCTATCAGAAATTTATGTCAGACATTTTTCCTTTATTATGCCAGCAATTTTTTGTTCCAAAGCTTGCATCAACAATGTCACGTGCTGGAGTTCTAAATTCTTTCTTTTTCAATTTGCAGCCAGAAAAGAAATTGTTTTTGACATGTGTATCCAATAGATGTACTGGGAATTGATGACATATATTACTTCATAATAGTAAATACTTTTAATTTTTCCCAAAAAAATAAAAAATAAAAAATAAAAAATAAAGACAGTCAAATCAAAATCTTCTTTGCTGATCTATGTAAGGCACATTTATGAATGCTTAGGGTTGTTTGGTGGATGAGTTGATGGGTGTACCTTTTGTATAAGAATAAATTTTCAAGAAAATGACTTTTTGGTTTTTTATTTATTTATCTTTTTGTTTCAGATTAAGCATCTATTATGTTGTGCCAACCATCCGAATGTTCACAGGGAGTTTGTCAGCATACTTAAAGATTTGAATTTTGTATAATTAATTTGCAGTGAACTGAACGATACAGTTGTTGAGGCGCAACTAAGGATAAGACAAGTTCCTCCCAACCTTAAAGAAGCAGATGCAATTGAACGTTATTTGCAGTCTACTAATCGGTTGATAATATTGGTATGCCCAATTTGATTTTGATACCCATTAGTTATCGGAATTTTCCTCAATTGAGTTATACCCTTTTTTATGAGCACATCTCCTAAATCGTTAGATATTTATGGCAATCTACTGCATATATGTTAAGCATGTATCATGTGTTGAACAATAATTGTAAAGTAGGATTTTTATGTGATAAGGAGTAGAAAAATGAAAAGGAACTAGCAGTTTTAAATCACACATACGTAAGGGTGAATGATTGAAATAGAATTAACATACCAATTACATAAGGCTGAATTAGGTCAACAAAAATTCCTCATGAGTTGGTAACTCAATTCAAATCTATTTGAAAAACAGGTTATCAAGTCTTTGCTTTATCATGTTAGGACACTAATAAATCAACTCATTGAAACCTGAATGATAGCCAGTTATTTTAGGCTCGCCTTTTAAAACAAAAGACTTGCTTCCTAATTCTTAAATCCGTATATTGGTTGCTAATGTTATATTGATATCTCTCAAGAAAGAAAGTAGAAAAATGTTCATTAGGTCTTTGTGATACACTTTCTATTTTTTAATAAAAGAAAGGAATTCCTCAAAGCAGCATTTCATCTTCTCATATTCCAAAAAAATTTATACCCTCTTTCAGTTTGGTCATACTTTAATACATTTCTTCATAAGGACATACAGTAATATATAAAGATCTTTATTTCTATAATGAGAAGGCCTATTCAGATGTATAAGCCTTTTTCTTCTGAAAACTTTTCAGACAAAACAATCTATGCAACTTAAAACAACCATTAGCCTTTAAGAACTAGCTCAAGTTCTCAAGCAATATTTTTCCTTCCTCTTTTTTCTTCTTCAACCAAATTATTAATTTCTTAGATGAGGATTATGATAATTAATAAATTTGTAAATTTAAATTTAATTTCTTAGATGAGGATTATGATAATTGTGAAATTAGATGAATAATTTTCGTATATCTCTCATAATTTGTACATTCTTATATACTAATACATCATAGTCTAAATAGGAAATACAATAGTATATACTAACCACTTTCATAATCTATACAACTTAACAATAATAATCTATCTTCTTAATTTATAACTTAACACTCCCCCTCAAGTCGGAGTATATAAATCATATGCACCAAACTTGCTACAAATAAAGTTAATACAAGGATCCCTGAGAGATTTAGTAAGAATATCTGTTAGTTGGTCATTCGAACTAACATGATTAGTAGTAATACAACTAGATAGAACTTTTTCCTGAATGAAATGACAATCAATTTTTATATGCTTGGTTCTTTGTGAAAAACTGGATTGGAGGCAATATGAATAGCAGCTTGATTGTCACATAATAATGTCATTTGTGATACTTCTGCAATCTTCAATTCATGAATCAATTGTTTCAACCAAATAAGTTTACAAGTCGCTAAAGTCATTGCATGATATTTTGCCTCTGCACTTGACCTAGCAACGTCTTGCTTCTTATTTTTTCAAGATATTAGATTTCTTCCAACAAGAACACAAAATCCTGAAGTGGGCGTCTATCAACTGGAGAGCCTGCCCAATCAGCATCAGAATATCTAATGATTTGTGTGTGACCCCTATCTTCATATAACAAACTTTTGTCTAGTGCATCCTTGATATACCTCAAAATTTAAATAGCCGCATCTCAATGACTATCATATAGAGACTGTAAGAACTGATTTACAACATTAGTAGAAAAAGAGATATCAGGTCGTGTGATAGTGAGGCAATTAAGTTTACCAACTAGTCGTTTGTATCTTCCGGGGTCTCTAAGGGGCTCCCCCTGTCCAAGTAAAAACTTTGAATTTGAATCCATAGGAGAGTCTATTGGTCTACAATCTAATGTCCCTGTTTCTTCCAGAATATTTAACGCATATTTTCTCTGAGAGATGACAATATCAGAGTTAGATTGAGCAACCTCTATACCAAGAAAATATTTAAGTGATCCCAAATCTTTAGGCTGAAAGTGACTGAACAAGTGTTTCCTTAATTGTTCAATACCATCTTGATCACTCCCCGTAATGGTAATATCGTCCACATAGACAACTAGATAGATATACTGCCTTGGTGATGTGTGTCGATAAAAAACAGAATGATCAAACTCATATCGAACCATATCAAACTCTTGAATAACGATACTAAAGCGTCCAAACCAGGCATGAGGAGAATGTTTCAAGCCATACAAAGAACGACGAAGTTTACATACCAAAATAAACTTTCCCTGGGCAACAAAGTCAGGCGGTTGCTCCATATATATGACTTTCTGAAGTTCATCATGAAGAAATGTATTCTTAATGTCCAATTGATATAAAGGCCAATGGGGAATCTTAGCCATAGAAAGAATAGCCGAACGGAAGACATTTTAGCCACAGGAGAAAATGTGTCATTATAATCTAATCCATTAGTCTGAGAATACCCTTTGGCAATCAGCTGTGCTTTTTAGCGATCAACCTGACCATATGGACCAACCTTGATAGTATAAATCCAACGACAACCAATAGTGGATTGGCCAAGAGGCAATGAAACTTATTCTCAAGTATCATTATGATGTAAAGCAGTCATCTCATCAACCATTGCTTGACGTCACCGAGGATCAACAAGTGCCTCATGAATAGTAAAAGGAACAAAAATAGAAGAAAGTGTGAATACAAATGCATAATAGGATTACGATAAACGATGGTAACTAAGAAAATTATAAATAGGATGAGGATTGCGAGTGGAATTCATACCTTTACGAATGGCAATGAAAAACTTATCATCAGGAGGTAGGACCATAGCAGAAGAGGAATCCGTAGCAGAAAGTGTATTAATAGGAGCCTCAATCTGGAATAGCATCAGCAGGAAGAGAAGCATTTACAGTGGAAGGAAACTATGATAAAGGAATTGACTCAAAAGGGCTATTTGTCTATGGAGGAATTAAAGGAACAAGAATCTCAACTATAGGAGGATGTGTAATTGTAGAAGAAGAGAAGAATAAAAAAAGTGATATCAGCAGAAATGAAAAATTGATGTGTGGTTGGATGATAACACTTATAACCTATCTGATGACGTGAATAACCCAGGAAAATACACTTAGTAGACTTGGTAGAAAGTTTTTTTTTTTGTCCAGGAGATAAGACATGAACAAAACAAGTACAACCAAAGACACGAGGAGAAAGAGAATATAAAGGTTGATCAGGAAATAAGATAGAATGAGGAATCTGGTAGTTTAAAACGGAAGAAGGTATCCGATTAATTATATAATAGGCAATCAGTACAGCATCTGCCCAAAATTGGGAAGGAACCTGATTGTGTAAAAGCAAGATACGGGCAGTTCCTAAGAGATGCTTATTTTTACGTTCAGTCACCCCATTTTGTTGTGGAGTATAAATACAAGAAGACTGATGTATAATTCTTTGAGAAGACGTGAATTTAGTGAAGGGTGCAGAAAAATATCACAAGCATTATCACTACACAACACACGAATAATTGTATGAAATTTAGTCTTAATTTCATTGCAAAAAAATTCAAATATAGAAAATAATTCGGAACGAGTTTTCATTAAAAATAACCATGTGCAACGAGAATAATAATCAATAAAGATAACAAAATACTGAAATCCTAAACTAGAAGAGACACGACAAGTACCCCATACATCTGAATGAACTAACTCAAAAGGGGATGTAACTCGATTATTAACATGTTTTGGAAAGAAACTACGAGAATGTTTTCCAAGCTAACGAGACTCACAACTAAAAGACTTTAAAGCAGATAAAGTAGGAACCATTTTTTGAAGTTTTAACAAAGTTGGATGGTCTAGACGATTATGAATGAGGATTTGGAGCGGAAGGTAGATTGAGATGATAGAGGCCTTGTGACTCATGTCCTAGGCCAATCATCCGTCTCGTATTGTGGTCCTGTATAACAACAGAGTTACGATAAAAAATAATAGAAAAATTTAAAGTATGGGTAAGTTTACTGACAGATACAAGATTAAAAGGATAAGTCGGAATATAAAGAACAGAATCTAAAAACAAGGAAGTGGATGTTCACGTCTTAGAGCTTGAAGAGCAGATTTAGATCCATAAGCTAAAGTGATCAAAGGCACAGATTTGGTTTTAGTTAAACGAGAGAGCAAACGAAGATTACCAGAAATATGATCAAAGACACCAGAATCAAGGGCCCAAGTATCTGAAGAAATAGATTTAATAAGGCAAGTGACTGAATTACCAGAGTGAGCCAAAGAAACAAGAGATGAGGAAGACTACTCAGTTGTCTGATACTTAAGATATTCATCATAATCACTCTAGTAAAAGTTAAAGATGGCTGAGTATGCTCGACAGTACCAGATCTCAGGCTGAATGCATCGAAAGAGAAAGTCATAAATAGTGTCGTGAATAGTATCCAAAAAGTACTGAAAACAGTACTTAAATAATATATATCTAAATAGTATCATTATGGTGAACAGTGTCAAAAACAATTTGACGGTGAACAGTTTGGATGGTGAACAATACTTTCGTCGTAAACAGTATCATAAACAATATCAGACGATGAAATAGTATTTTCGTCAGGGAATAGTATCACAAATAGTTTGTGAACAGTGATTGCGACAATGAAGAGTATCTTGACAGGTGGCTAGAGGTTTTGTTGGTGAGAGAGAGATGAACAGGCTGGTGGTGTCGAAGAGGAGATCGGATACCATGAGAAGGCAGTCTGAACTTCGCTGGAAAGCAGCGAAGTGACAGAAAAAATTTTAAGGTTTTTGATTGCTTGGCTGTGGTACCATATGAAATTAGATGACTAATTTCCGTATATTTCTCATAGTTTGTACATTCTTATATATTAATATATCCTAGTCTAAAAATGAAATATAATAGTACATAATTACCACTTTCCTAATCTCTTCTTTTCTAATCTACACAACTTAACAATAATAATCTATCTTTCTAATTTACAACTCAATAATAATTAGTAAATTTGTAATTACTACTTAGTAATTTACTCCATTTTAATCATATTTGCATAAAGAATACAAAACACTAAACTACTAAGTAGTAAATAGATTGTGCAACGAGTTCACTTGCTAGCAAAATGATTTGCATTTTTAAATTTGAACCCATTAATATAATGAGTCATACTTCGGGAAAGGGATTGACATGAGACTGACAGAAAACTATGCGAGTTTGCTTCAACATAACTGAAGGGCTCAAATTATTGTTTGAACAGCTTGTGCAGTTTGTTTGTGTCTCAGCTAGCCTATCATCACTTTCTCGGCTAGAAGTTTGCCTCCAACTTCAGCTTTTAAATTTTTTCATTCAATTTTGTTCTGTCCCATGCTTCATTGATTTCTTCGTGTATCTTGGTTCCTGATACGAATATGAGTACTAAAGTAGCCGATTCAAGCCAAGCAGAGCAAAGAAGATTCAGCCCAATCAAGTCTTTCATGAGCCCATTTCCTCTTCACTTTCCCGAACCCATCATTAGGATGCAATATAATTCAATTGGCCTCTAATTAATTGGATTATGTAGTCTCCCAAATGATTGGATGTCTTATGAGGTTATTTTTGTAAGTTCACTTCATCTTGGCCATGTGTTATAAAGTTTATGTGTATTTTGACCATCTTTGGTAATTTTGGTTACTTGTAACTAGACAAGGGTGGGCCTTTTAGCAAACCCATACCTAGACTAGCTTTATTATATAAAGGCTATTTCTTTTGTAATTAGCCACTTGATGAATGCATGAAGAAATATAAAGTTAGAGTTTCTCTCAAAACTCATGTCCTTTTTCCAATTCTAGTCAAGGAATTGGTGGTAGCTTATTGATTTCAAGTTGATGGCTAAGCCTTTAGATTTGAAATCACCATTGACATTCTTTCTTCTACCTTTCTAATTTATTTTTCTTTTCTTATTTGTTGTGGAAGCTTGCTGTCCGAATTGCTTTGTGTGTTTCTTGTTGATTTGGATGCTGAAACTTTGTGGATGGATGTTTGAGAGATGTTTGGGTGCTAGTTGTTGAAGTATTGAAGTGGTTTTTGTGGAGTTTTCTTGTAGCCGAGTGTGTTGTTGATGGAAGCATGGTTGTTGTAGTTGTGTTGTAGTATTTGGGTGGAAGGATGTGTGTGTTGGTTGATTATTTTGTGTGTTTGTTGTGTTGAAAGAAGTGTTATTGAAGTTGTGTTGTTGTTGGCCGAAATTGGAGGTGTTATTAGAAGTGTTGATGGTTGTTTTGCATGTAAATATATCACTCAAAATGCATGGAAACTGTACCAGTTCCCACATTTATGAAAATTATGAGATCTTCATGGTTCCCATATTGGTTATTTATTTAGCAAAGAACCTAAGAGTAAAGAGATTCATATGACGTGTTTTTTGTTGAATTCTAACACATAACCTGAAAGCATGATCGCATCCTGATATCCAAAGAGGATTATGAGTATTACTGGAAATATTTATGCAGTTTCTGAAGTTGAATAACCAGAAAACAACAGAAACTCTTTAGCTTGATGGTTTAGAATTAGACGGATGTTACAGGTCATTTTGATGTCATATGGTGATTTTGCTTCATGGTTTGGCATTTTACTCTTCTACCACTTTCTTTTCATCCTCCGTTAAAATGCTTTGCACATTGACTGTGGTCCAAATCTCAGGGTTTCAATGCAACATTGACTGAACCAGTGGACAGTCGAAGAGGTGATCAAATTAAAGAAATGGAGCTAAAGCTGCACCCGGAGTTAAAAGAACCCCTAACTGCACTTTGCAATGATCCGAAGACGACAATTGTTGTACTAAGTGGGAGTGACAGAAATGTCTTGGATGATGTACTTGATTCAGCTCCATTCTTGTCTTCTTTTGTTGCCTTCAATAACCACTTCTTAACTATATGAGTTCTTTCACAGAACTTTGGGGAGTATGACATGTGGCTGGCAGCAGAAAATGGAATGTTTTTACGCCGGACAAAGGGAGACTGGATGACAACAATGCCAGAGCATTTAAATATGGAATGGGTTGACAGTGTTAAGGTGCCTATACTACAGTTACATGTCTTTTCAATTGTGTTTTCCAGCTTCTAAGCTTATGATGCTGATGGTTTGTTTTCAGCATGTCTTTGAGTATTTCACTGAACGAACACCACGATCACATTTTGAACAGCGTGAAACATCGCTAGTATGGAATTACAAGTATGCAGGTAATTCAATATTTGATACTGTCTAAGCTAGTTCTACCCTTTCATTTGTCCTCTCTCCACTTTGCCTTCTCATATTATTGTGGTTGTAGATGTTGAATTTGGAAGAATTCAGGCAAGAGATATGTTGCAGCATCTCTGTACAGGCCCAATTTCTAATGCTTCTGTTGATGTTGTCCAAGGAAGCCGATCAGTTGAGGTGCGAGTAGTTGGTGTTACAAAGGTTATTGCATATTCCTATGCCTAAAAAGTTTGATATTATTTGAATATTTTGGCTGTTTGTAGTTTGCACTCTGGTCTATCCTATTTGACAGTTTCATATTCATTCAGGGTGCAGCTATTGATCGAATTTTGGGAGAGATAGTCCATAGTAAATCCATGACAACACCAATTGACTATGTTCTTTGTATTGGACATTTTCTGGGAAAGGTATTTTTCTCATCACTTTTAATATAATGTAGTTCTTACTCCAGTTATTTGAGGCGTGGGTCCAAAATAAACACAATTTTGAGTGTGCATCTAGATACTTCTCCTTTGGTCCTATACTTGACTGTTTGTTTTTTATTTCAGGATGAAGATGTGTACACCTTTTTTGAGCCAGAACTCCCTTCGGATGCCACAAGCATTTCAAGAATTAAACCACCTGATGGACCAAAGTTACAAGGAGAGAGAAGACCATCATTGAAGCTTCCAGCAAGTAAAAGCGGCTCAAAGTCATCTCAAGGTAAGACACACCGGCCAACACCGAATGCTGAGAAAAAAACTACTCATAACTGTACTGGTGGACGGCAGTCATCACCAGAAAAGATATCCTGGAATGTGCTTGATCTGAATAAAGAGAACTACTTCTCCTGTGCTGTTGGGCGGACTCGTACAAATGCCCGATTCCTACTTCAATCATCAGATGATGTTGTCTTGTTTCTAAAGAGATTAGCAGATGTATCTGCGTCAAGCGCATTTTGGTGTTGGTGAGTTAATGAATGGTTTCCTCTCGCTTTTTCTGGTGCTACTGATTCTTAAATGTAAGAACCCAGCTCTAGACTTTGAAGGCACTTGTGATGGGTCCCCGGCACATGAAAATGTCTCTAAACTTGTTGTTGTCTACCTTAATAGAAAACTTAGCTGACAAAAGTGAAAGAATCTAAACCACAGAGGTGTTCTTAATTAGCAGATTCATAAAAAGAACGATTTTAGCACCAATTATTACTTCTTTGCAACACAATCTTATATAAAATGCCCTTCTTTTACTTCTAGTAGTCTGCTTCTCTCAAGTCTACATGGTTGGAGGCTTAGCTCAGCTTGTTTATTTAGCTTTGAAACTTGAATTTAGACTTGTTAATTGGATGAATTCAGCACATGAGTGTAGTTTAACTTGGGTTAATCCACTTTTTTACAGGCTACCATGAAGAATTAGTCAAGTGGTGTCAGGTCTCTGGATTGCTCCTACTAACAAGTCTTTGTCAAATTGAGGCTGCTGTTCAAGCTCAATTTGAGATTCATTTGTTTCTGGGCCTCATTTGTAAAAGTTTCTATCATGCTTGATCTAGTGCCAAATTAAGTTCTAGCATTATATTTTCTAAAAGTTTCTAAACTTTCTAAAAATAGATTTTGATTCTGATGAATGTAGAAACCATGTTGATATATGTTCATTCAGCACAAAAGTCGAAATCTTAGAAGACTAAGTGTCCGTTTGAGACTGCATATTTCCACAGCAACTCAACCAAAGTATTTAGGATTATTTCACGGCAACATAAAGTATTTGAGATTGCTTTACAAAAGAACTTTAGAAGTAAAGAACTTCCTATTTTTGAAGACTTGCTTATATTTTTAAAGCGTAAAAAGTTACAATGACCTTTAAAAAAAAAAAAAAAAAAATATATATATATATATATATTGTAATCATGAATTAGACATTATTCTTCAGTTATATATATATTTTTTTGAGTCGTTTTATTATGTTAAACATGATTTTTATACTGAACATGTTGATTAAAAAAATATATTACTCTAATATATTTTTATAAAAAAGTTTATATTTATTTTTTATTTATTTAGTATGTTTTTATAAATTATTTTATAAATAAATATCTATTTTGGAATTATTTTTTTTACACTAAATTGAAAAATAACAGTGTAAACTAAACTGTTCGTATATTTTTACTTTGATTTAGTTTTTAAAATATTAATTATTTGTATAGAAATTGTTGGAAATAGTTAAAAAAAATGATTATAGCATATTAATAATTAAAAATTATAAAGGAACAATATATATGTCTATTTTGGTCATTTGTATATAAATAAAAACAAAAAATAACAACAATTTCAAATATTTTTATCTTGCTTTTGAAAAACAAAACAATTTTTAAAAGTTGGTTTATCAAATACCCTATCATTTATTTTATAGGTTATTTATTTTCCAGTAAAATAGAAGTTATTTATTTTGACAGTAATAACAATTCCAAACTAGTCCTAAGTGTTTTTTGTTTATTTTTTCAATTTTTTCTTTGATAGTAAGATCTTATTTTTTTTTTAGAATTATCTAGTCAAATTAAATATTAAGAGACCAATGTCTAAGTGCTACATATATTTAGCATTATCTTGCAATTAGTTGGATACTTTGTTAGATAAATGTCAAATGACTTGCTGAGTGATGATAAATCAAAATGTTAATAATACTCAACAACTATCTAACTAAAAATCTAAATGCCATCAAGACATGTATTAGACAATAGGATTAAATTTGTTTCTTAACATTGAATTTAACTAGAAAATTAAGAAATAATAATTGATGAATATCTCAACCATTCAAGCCTTATTGCCGCCCATGTGAATCAAGGAAGCCCAAGCATTGCTCAATTCGGGTTCAACACCTCCAACCCATCAATTGGATGCAATGTAATTCACCTAACCTAATATTAGTTGAATTACGTAACCTCCTATTTGAAGGGTTATTTATGTCTTTTCCTTTGTTAATTTTGTAATGTACTTGAATATGTTAATTGTGGAGGGTAATTACGCCTTTTTCTTCCTTGTCAGAAGTCCTATTACAAAACACTTCATTTTGCTTGTATGACATTATTCATGCTATTGTATTTTGAAAGTCTCTCTAAGAGCATTTGAAAACCTTGGTGGTTATCTCCTTTACCCGAAATTGTAGCCAAGCAATTCGGTGGTGGAAGTTATTCAAGTGGCTAGATTTTCAATCCTTTAAGCTTGAATGATGATTGGCGTCAAACTTAACTTGTAAGTATGACTTCTTCTAGTTATTTTGTTGAAAGGATGATGTTGGCTGAATATTGAAGGTTATGAACTTGACATGTTAGATTTGGTTTTGCATTGTGGGAATGTTGCTATTTGCTTCATATGTTATTGAAAATTGGGCTGGAACTACTTAGTGGTTGATGTGAGCCGAATGGAGTTGTGAAGAGTTTGAAATGTGGTTACCTTGATTGTGTCTATTCTCTAGCTCCATATAATGTTGTGGTATTGTAGTTGTTGATTGAGAAGAGTGGTTTGTGAGTGTGATGTTGTTGTCCGAATTTGTGGAGTTCGTTGATCGAATGAAAACTAATTGAAACTCACTCTTATTTTGGAAATGCATGGATCATATATGCATCAATAATAATAATTTTTTTTGCTATTTATTTTAATTTTTTATGCTTTTGGAATTTTCCAAAATCATACCATATTACGATATATATTAAAGTGCCAAAAGCAAAAAATTAATGTACAAACACCACCATTTTGGATTGATTTAGAAAAAACAATAACACTCATAGAAAGTCTATATATATAACTTAAGAGTAACGTTATAGGTATAAAGTTTGTATCCCAACTTTATATCTCAAGTTGATGTGACGTTAAGTGAATGGTAAGGTAAATGCATAAAAATCAAAATAATAAATACTGATATATTTACTTTACCACTCATTTAATTTCACATCAACTTGGGATGTAAATTTTGTACTCATAGCAATTGATGCGTTACGGCCTTCCTCCTATTGTGGTCCTATCAAGTCCAAGATCAATTTCAACCCGAACCAATCCAAAAATGGTATCTAGTCCATCTTCGAGATGCAACGTAATTCAATCAAATTCTAATTAGTTGGATTACGTAACCTCCTAAATGATGGGTTCTTTTGTTAATTTTAATCTTGTTGTATTTATAAATGTCTTGTGAACATGGTGTAATGTATTTGGCAAGTTTAAGTGCATTTTTGAAGTCAAGTTAGCAACTTGGCGTTGCAGCACCAACTTTCTGGCACTGCAGCGCCAAGTTGTTGCTCTTGGCGCTGCAACACCACCCTCTATAGCATTACAGCCTCAACTTTCTGCCCTCTCTGGAAAAGTACAACTTTTAACATGATTTTTCTCTTTAATTTGTATTTCTATCATGTGTAAGGGTGGGCATTTTTGTCATTGCCTAAAGATATAAGGCTCCTTTTTATGTAATTGAATTAGATTATCATTTTGAATATACCCTTGAATATTAACACTTGTGTGTGTGGGAGAGAGTTATCTCAAAACTTGTCCTTTATCCAATTTCTAGCCAAAATTGGTGTGGAATTCTAGATCCAAGTTGGTGGTTAGTCCATTAAGCTTGTGATCATCGTGGCAACTATATTCTATCCTTTCTCCAATTAATCTTGCATTTTTAGATTTCATTAAGGTGAGAATTTCTTGCTACTCGAAATTTAGTCATGCTTATATTGGTTGTGTTGTGTTGAATGTTGATTGTTTGTAGATGATATTGTAGTCTTGAGGTTTGTTAAGATGAGTTTTCCATGCTTGCCAAAATGTGTTTGTAGTAATCGGGTCGAATACATTTAAAGGATGATATTGTGTTGTTTGTGTGTCATTTTGTGTTAAAAAAATGAGTCTTTTTAATGGGATATGAGAGAGGGCCGAATTTGATGTTGCTAGGGTTTAATGGAACATGTAAATAGCCTAGTTTCACTCAATTTATGGTTAAAATGCATGGCAAATGCATCAGCAATACTCATAACTTAATATACAAGTTGACTTGAAATAAAAACAAATAGAAAAATAAATTACTAATTAATCTAAAAAATAAGGATGAATATTGTAAGAAAAAAATGATATAAAATAATATGTAGAGTATCAGGTTACGTAATACCTGTTGAAGCGTAGACTACAGATCGACTCAGTTTCATGTTCGTCTACTCGAGGGGATCGCTACAAGAGTCTTCTCCTTCAATCACCCCCTACCTGTTTAGGTCACTCAGGTAGAAAACCAATTGAGAGGGTGAGAGTTTTCTTTAACATGGGTTTTTTATTAGATATCTCACCAGACTCAATTCATCCAATAAAAAAAACACCTTATATATTAAAAGTTTTTTATTAGAAAACTAATTCTAATTTAAAAAGGATTAACACTTATCTAATATTTAAATTCTAATTTAAATATAATTATCTTATCTATAGATATTATCACAATATCCAATAGATAATGTGGACGTAAATCCACATCTCCCACTCGTCCACATAGGAATATAAAACTCTCAGTCATCATACTAACAATAGGGCGTGCGACCAAACGAGGAAATAACAACACAAAGTTAAATTGTTACATTAAGTTACCACCTAACTAGCATAGCGTATCACTTAGATTGTCACATCCTGGAATCCCTTATATAGAAAATCTCGAGAGTGAGCTATGTAAATGATATTAAATAATTTGAAAACATGCATTTAATGGTAATTTAAACATAAAACATAAATTTTATTACAAATATTCATAAATCTTTTACATATCATTTGAAAAGACATAATGCAAATGAAGATTCATTTCTAATCTCTCCAGAAGTCTCTAAGTGAGCTCCGGAACATCCCCGCCCGAAGCCTAACCCTGATCTCTGGTACCTGTGAAAGGAGAAGGGGTGAGCAAACACAGCTCAGTAGGAAATCTCACAACATACTCAAAACTATAACGTTTTAATTGAAAGCACACATCGGATAATCATTGGCCAGTCTCAAACGATAAATCTACCGTCCTAGTGTTTCCCTTAAATCCTGTATCAAACAGGTCGAAATAAGGTCTAGCACTAGTCTCACAATACATTAATCACCACACTATCAACCTCCGTATTCACACAGAATACATCACATGTCTTATATCCAACAACATAAACGTGGGCACATCTAAGATCTAACACTGTACACGAAGTCATAAGTGTTTCCTCTTAGATCCCTTAACACACACACGAGATTATCCAACAGGATAACCGTTACACAAAACACCCATACACTGGCTTCAAGCCTCTAATCCATATTTGACCACGCTCAAAATTAACCTTCGGCTAAGCGGTTGGTATGCGTAGCTTTAGGTATCGAATTCACAGGGAGGAAAATCTAACATAAAAGGTTATTGCAAAAACAAGGATAAAAGATTGATAAGATAAATTATTAAAAGACAAACGATAATGATAAATGACAAGGCTTCGAGATTCACTTGATTGTTTCATTTTAATGTTACCAACTTGATTCCTATTTTATTACTTAATTGTATGTTTCACATCCCAAACAAACAATC
>JANKKC010044112.1:0-15036 GCA_026225755.1 Bursera bipinnata | reverse complement strand
CCTTAAGTTTTTTTTTTTTTCAGTATTAATCAAGTCAAATAAAGGATTGATGATCATGGCGAGTTTAAGGAGAAGTAAGAATGGCAGAGAGCTTAATGATTTTCTTTTGGTTAGCAACTGAATAACCACCTTGTTTCTACGAAGATTGCTGTTATACATGGATTCATGCACAAACTTTGTAGGAATTATGCTTCATCTATCTCCATATTGAATTCTATCATGGAATGTTGTTTGTCTACTTGTCTTTGATGTTCACTCTGTAACAGTTAGCACTTCTCTATTATAAAAGATGTCATTTACCTGTGAAGCGGTTATGATATAGTTATAACTAGCATGTACAAAAGGTATTAATCTCGGGGTGGGTTAAGATTAAGGAATAGAAATAACTTTGATAGGGATTTATATATATATTTGTATATTTTTTAGTTTTTGAGGTTGTTGAGGAAAAGACTTACCTTTGGAGTACATAATGATGCTAAAGAGGAAAAATCAGCACCTGTTGTTGAACTTGTAACTGTGACAATGGTGATTTTCAATAAGGCAGTTATAAATGCTTATAAATTTGGTGGATATTGAATTTCAATTTGAATTTTCCTCTTATTTCGGTGTAGGGTGGAAGATGTTGGCAGGCCCAAGGCTGAGGTGGCAGCAAAGCGTGTCATGGAAAGAGTTTGTGGTGTTAATATTGTGCCTCATTTTTGCCGGATTGAGGACAAAGATATTGAATTTTATAATGATTTTAATATCATTGTCCTTGGCCTTGATTCCATTGAGGCTCGGAGTTACATAAACGCCATAGCTTGTAGTTTTCTTGGTACGTATTTAAGCCTATTCATTTTTAATTTAATTGATAAGAACCTTGGGAGAACCACACCCCAGAAGTTAGCCATTGAAGTGGGAGAGCCCAAAGCTTTATAAATCCCACACAAGAAACCTATACTTCCAATGTGGGATTCAAGACCTTGCAATTAGGATCCTAACATTCCATTATGTTCCGCGGCCCTAGCGCCCAGGCAGGCTGGCTGTGCACTAGTCCTTTGCCTAGTCCCGGGCGAACACTGCAATGCTAGCATCACCACCTGTGCCGCACGATTGCAACCGGGAAACATGATATAGGCTCTGATACCAATTGATAAGAACCTTGGGAGAATCACACCCCAAAAGCTCGTTATTGAAGTGGAAGAGTCTAAAGTCTTATAAATCCCACACAAGAAGCCCATACTTCCAATGTGGGATTAAAGTACTTCCAATTAGGATCCTAACATTTTGTTTCCATATATCTTTCTGTGATTTTCTTTGTTCTGAAGTTATTTTCATTATCGTCATCTTTTCTGTCACTCTTTTTCAGTCATATTTATAAACAGTAAATTGCTGTATTTAGGGTTTTAATTTTCCTTTTGTTGTATTGATCTGAAATATAATGACCATTAACCCTCATCATTGTTGTTAAGATTTAGTGTTTATCTTAGAAACAACTTACTTTCTTCTGGATAATAATTTGGGCAAACAGAGTCTGTCTTTTCCAATCACATAAGGTGACTTGTCTCATGGGCATGCATAATGCATTGCATACCTGAGCTTGTGTGTATAAGGAATAACATAAGGCTCAAACTTCTGAAAGGAACCCTAAGAAACTTGCGGTTAGATGAATGGATGATAGAAATTCAATTTGTCATACTTTTTGGGATCCACTGTGTTTCCTTTTTCCTTCTTTTCAAGTTTCTACACCTGCACGGTGTGAATGACTTGGCTTATGGCAGCGGTGATTATGTCATTTTCTGCCAATGATATAGACGTAAAAATTCATCTATTCCCTGTCTATGCCATGTGATTGTTTTTAAACCTTTGGATGGAGACCACTTCTAAGATTGTCAGTGTAATTTTTATCATTTAAATGACCAAATCTTCTTCTCATGCTTTTAATAACCAGAAATTTTCATTCTCAAATTATATTCTATATACTGCTTGTTCTTAATGTTGTCTGTCTTTTTTTTTTTTTAATTGGAAATATAGAATATGATTCGGATGACAAGCCACGGGAAGAAACAGTCAAACCTATGGTTGATGGTGGGACTGAAGGCTTCAAGGGTCATGCAAGAGTTATTATTCCAGGGACCACACCTTGTTTTGAGTGTACCATCTGGCTTTTCCCTCCTCAAGTGAAGTTTCCTTTATGCACTCTTGCAGAAACCCCTAGAAATGCTGCACATTGTATTGAATATGCCCACTTAATCAAATGGGATGAGGTAATATATTGGCTATATTTTGCTCCTTTCTCCTTAAAGTGATGATTTGGGCCTACTGTGTTGTTATCTTATCATGCTTTTTATCTGCAGGTTCATAGTGGAAAGGCTTTTGATCCAGATGACCCAGCACATATGAAGTGGGTCTATTCTGAGGTTAATTACATGGAGTTACTATGTGATGTGATGTTTTTCTTGGTATTGATTTTCATTATTGGCCCTTTCACTAATGCTACCACTATCCCATTCCAATAGGCTGTTAAGAGAGCCGAGCTTTTTGGCATTCCTGGAGTTACATATTCTCTTACTCAGGTATAGATGCAATGGTAAAATATTTAATTTCTGTAAATTATTTATTTTTGCTTGATCATAGTGTGGGTTTTCTCCGATGTTTTTCATTATATCGTATTGTTTTTAGATGTAAAAAATAACTCAGTACTGAATTCAAGTTTTCAGGTTTTGTTTTTTTTTTTGTTTTTTTTCCTTTTTGAGTGCTTACTCTTTGCATTTTCAAAATCTTCTTGTCCCTTTTAATAACATATGGGCTTGAAGTTTGTATGCATAAATGTCTTGTTCAAGTCACTTTACCTTTTGATTTGCATCCTATTTTAGTGTAAGAACATATGTCGATAAATGTCTTTAACATTTACAGGGTGTTGTTAAAAATATCATACCGGCAATTGCTTCCACCAATGCAATTATATCAGCTGCATGTGCCCTTGAAACCTTGAAGATTGCATCAGGATGCAGCAAAACTCTATCAAACTACCTAACGTATGTCTGACACTTTCATCTTTTCTTCTCTAACAGTTTTGCTTCTAGCAATGCAACTCTCTTTCAAGAATTGTATGGTTTAAATGGCTTTACCTATGTTCAATTTAAAAATAAGGTGAGCTATCTATCTCTTAGTGTTTCAAAATTTTATTGGCTGTATTTGTAATAGCTTCTCTGAATCTAGGCAACAGAGCGTCCAACCAAAGAAAAAAGTTCAGCTATAATTCTTCAGTTTCTTTCTCATCTTTGTAATTTCTGCCTCATGAAGCCAATGGAGTTCTGTTGGAAGTCCTCCAGTAGTATGGTTTTGTTGCATCTATTATGGTCGTGTTTTTGTCCTTTTAATGTTTTTCATCACTCTGTCCAAGTGGTGTATTCAGTTTCGTATTTATCTTTAATCTTTTATCTTTTCCTCTTCCTGGAATGTGAATGATTAATTGACTTTAACTTGGGCTTCAATCTTAGTATTTTAATATTACTACTTCGTTTTCATATAACTCATGTTTGAATTGGTACTCGTGAACAAATCTTGTACCATGTATCATAGCCAGCTAATGGTTTTCTTATAAGATTTTAACCTTTCTCCATTAACAATCATGGAACAGAACCCTCTGAAGATGTTTTTATACTCCATTTTTCCCATTATAACCATTTTTAAGATCTTCAATTGTTTGTTTTGGAAATGATCAAGCTGATATAATTTTGTGGGACTGTTGGTTATACAGACTTTTCTGGTCATTGATTGTCCTTGAATCCCTCATCAATCGACATAGATTTACCAATGCCGCATTTCCCAAATGTTCTAGTTCTGTATATTTCAGTCACCATTAGATACCAAAGCATCTCTCCTAAATATCCTATCTAAAATGTTGGACTCGTAGAGGAATGTGTTTCATTGTTTTTAAGTTTAAAGGTTTACCACAGGCTGCAAACACTTAGTCTTCTTTTGTTATGCTAGAAACAAATTCTGTGTTTCAGATCAAAATGCAGAAATTCAAGATTAATGCTTGCTACTTGTCCAAGAATGTGCTTCACGTGCATAGAGTGTGCTAATTTTCTCTCTCTCTCTCTCTCTCTCTCTTTTTTGTGGTAGGTTTAATGGTGTGGAAGGTTTACATGTAAAAGTGACTGAATTTGTTAAGGACAAGGACTGTCTTGTGTGTGGTCCAGGGATCCTTATCGAGTTAGAAACTTCGGTTACTTTAATAAAGGTAAGCTTCTATCGTGGCTATTGTTCTCTTGTTGTACTTTAATCACGTCCTAATGTTTGTTTTCCTGAAATATTTTTACTTGGCAAATAAATATGTACTTTTAGTTTCTGATCATGCACATGGGAATATGTTTCTTTCTGTTGCTTATATGGCTATATCGGTTTGGGATTAAACTGTAATTGGACTAGCATGATATGGCCTTGTTTGCCCTCAGTTTGAAGAATTGAGGCCTAACTTGAGGTTACTTTGTTAATTAAGCTTGTCCAAAAAATCAAACTTTTGTAGCCAACTATTAATCTCTGTGTTTTTTTTTTTTTTTCTCATTATTTGATAGTGTTAGCTATTCATTGATACAATGAGAATGGTACTTTAACCTCNCTTTTGTAGCCAAATATTAATCTCTGTGTTTTTTTTTTTTTTTTCTCATTATTTGATAGTGTTAGCTATTCATTGATACAATGAGAATGGTACTTTAACCTCCCAAATATTTAAGTGGAAACAACCTGAATCAAACCTAATGCTCACCTGTTTGATTTATAATGGACCCCATGAACCTGTTTTCTGAAGCTAATAAGAACCACCAGATACAAAGTGTTTCTGTAGCTATACTAATTGAAATGCGAGTCAGAATGTGTATCATATTTAGGAGATCTGATCGAAAACTGGTTTTTCATTTGCTTATCTATTTTAATACCCAGAAAGACCTGATTGAAAACTATTGTGCTAAACTTTGCAAAAATCTTTAATTAACAAGTTTTTAGGCTTAAAGCAGCAGGAATTGAGTTAGGGAAGGGGGGAAGCTGTAGTTTGATGGAAAAAATGTCATCAAGTGCATAAAGCTGACAAGTTTCACTTTTGAGTCTTTTTAGTATGTTTGTATGATGCTTTCTTAACTGTACTTCTTGTTGAAACAGTTCATTGATCAACTTGAAGAGCATCCTAAGCTTCAGTTATCAAAAGCAAGTGTCATGCACCGAGGGAACAATCTGTACATGCAGGCACCACCAGTTCTGGAAGAGATGACCAGATCAAATCTAAGTTTACCGCTTTATGACCTTATGGGTAAAGTGCCAAAAGATATTGTCCACGTAACTGGTACCGCCGGCAAAAGTGACAAGAAAAGTTCATGCCTGAGAAAATTGCGTGTTGCATTCAAAGGAATTGATGGGGTTACAGAAATGGATACAGCTGGTGGTGCATAATCTACATACTGCACAAATTTTTACCTGAAACCAACGCTTCGTCTCACAAATTATCTTTGGAGTAGGTAAAAAATACGTGAGGCAAGGTTGGATAGTTTTCTATTTGGTCATATTTTCTAATAGAATGACTCGTCTAAAAGATCTTGTTAAGATGCGATTCTGTTACCCAGAGAGGAATGATATTAACAAATTTTTTGAGTTTATATTATGTCAGTGGGTATCCTTCTGGGTTCCTACTACGGCATTGATTTTGAAAATGCATTTTATTCATAGAAAAAAGAAAAAAAAAAAAGGTTGGAGCGGGGGAAGCATCTTTTTATTTTTAACTTTGGCCTTTTTATTTGTGTTTCTTATGTTTCCTGCTTGTTAGTTACCTTATCGTTAAAAGGGTCACAGGTGGAGGCTGAAGAACAAGGAAAACGACTAAGCAGGAAACCTGTATACTTCTACTTTTGTTATGGTTTTACCTATGTTCTGAAAACTATTACGTTATGTGATTGTAATCAAATTATGTTTGTGGTTATATGTATATATTTTGTCAATAAAATTGCCTAGTTATATATATATATGTTTTGTCAATAAAATTGCCTATCATAAATTTCATCACGAAATTCCTATGTCCTGCTTATATGTTGAGAACTAGCATATCGTCAACGATCCTAGCTTTAACACAATGGATATGTAGGCTTGAGACATAAGCACTCTCTCCCTCCCCTCTTCCCATCTCTCTAAAATGCTAACTGTCAGAGGCAGAGATCAACCCAAGATTAGATTAGGAACAGAAATAATAAGCTGCTGCTGGTAGTCGCTATTGCAGGCTACAATTCCGCTCCAAGAAACAAGGAAACTAAATGGTAGTATAAGATCATTTTCATTCAAAAGCTGAAGCTGTAGTTAAGTGAAGATCCGAAAACAGCATCAAAACGAGGAGGGGTCGGCCAAGAGCATCCATGCATCATTATGTCGTGGCATATGGGCGGGTCCCTTAGCCAGCCAGCAAACCGTGTGGACCAAATGGCTCCTATAATTCAAGTTTCCGCTTTCCTGAGAAAGTAATTAAGTATGTGCAGCTGGCTGTGAACTGCTTCACAGAGAAAGAAACGGAATAAGATGGTTATTAAATGTGCTTATCAGTTAATATATGTGATTGATCCATTTTCCAACCTTTTTCACTCATAAGACGTGGTTGGTTTATTCTTATTTTATATGAATAGTAAAGACAACAAATCTAATCCAAATCAAAAAGGATTTCCAGATTGAATGCCGTGAATATCTCTTTTTTAATCTTTTCTCGATTTTAACGAAGGCGTGAGTTAAGAGTTAATCCAAGTCCATGACAAAATCCTGGAAAATGTACCTCTGGTTTGAGAGGATTTAAGAGCGATCCTCGTAGTAATGGTTCAATAGCACATGGCCCTTGAGGCTCGTGTAGAGCTGAACTTGGTTAGCGTGGCCCTACCACAAGATTTCAACAAGATAGATGCTCTGCGACTACATACTACAGTTTTGATTGGTTTGTTGCTAGAAATGATCAAACAACTACGTTATCAGGATATCAGATAAGGATCTATTAGTTTAATTTAGTTCCAAATATTGTTACGTACCCATATGTGCATATATGTGGACTGGGGTGGACTATGAATTTTGAACCATACCTTGTTTCCTTTCAGTAGAGGACGGAAAAGATAGTTATAGCCACCCATTTACAGGCAAGTAGCTGGAGATCTAGTCTATCTTGGATCAGATATCTGGGAGTGGGCTGTTACTTGCAGCTCCTCATCTATTTTCTTCAACTGGATAATATCATAACACACTTCATGATTCTTGTGGGGTTGTGGGGCTTGGCCAGATTGGCCAACTGCCACTCAGACCCCACCAACCCACATGCACAACTCATATTAACTTTACTCACCCATCTCTTGCCTTTCCCTATTTATAACACTTATATCCCATTGCATTGGAGATATTGTAAAGCCAAGAAATTTAAAAACTCATCAACCGAACATCTCTCTCTTGCTTTTTTACTCAACACATCTCCTCCAAGTTTACTACTTTGAGAGCTGTCTCAGTCTGACCAAGTAAATATAACTGAAGTTCCAGTTGAGTACGTAGCAGCTATGGAAGTAGAAGATGATTTGTTTTTTGCGGACTTAAGTAAGCAAATCTCGCTTCTAATCATGGACGATGATGAGGACCAAGTTGCAAGATGTCCTTCAGTTTCTTTTCAGGTTGGTTTTCTTCATGCCTCTTTTGTGGAGAATAACATGTACTTACCAGCAGCAAAGCTGTTCCTGTAACTGACAACTAGGTTTGGCTTTAAAACTTTCAGGCTTACTCTAGACCAAACTACCCAACAGCACCATCTCCATTTTTCTACGAGCAAAGTTGCAGAAGAGAAAGCAAAGGAACAGGAGTATTCATCCCTCAGTCATCGCAACCAAGAAGGAAGCAAAGGCAAGGAAGGTTCAGCTCGTTCAACTCAAAATCTCACAGGCAACATGATAAAGCAAGAACAGTTTCTCAAGTATCTTACAATCATTCTTTGAACCCTAAAAAAGGCTGAGGCTATGTATACATCCTTGGGAAGTGTATAATTAATTTTTCAATAATCCCTACTAATCCCTTCACGAACAAATTCTGAGCTGAGACAAAGGATTTTACGGTTTTATTATTTATATATTAGTGATTTGTACATTATATATATAAATATAAATATGAAACTGTTCCTTAGTTACTTTGTCTTGGAGAGGTACACCAAGGTTTGTATCTCCCAATAATCAAATTAATGTATGGTTGCTGTTGAGTATGATATAGGATAAGCTTGTCATGTTCAAATGTTTATGCAATTAATTATGATTTTATTCATTCTAGTGTTGAATATATATACTTAATGGATGACTTACTTCTTCTTCTTTTGATCTCCTTTAGTGTGTTCATGCTATCATATTCACATCCCACCAGATTATGCATGGAAACTTTACTAGAGCTAAAAGACTTCATGTAACAGGAGAGTCTGATACTATAAAGGAAGAAGAACAACTTAAGAATATCTTGAACAAAAAAGTAACCACTACTTCAGTAAATGAAAAAAAATAATAATAATGAGCTGAGAATTCCTTAAGAGTCAGCAATCAATTGATAGATGGTCTTATTACATTCTCCAATTTATTATACAGTGAAGAATCCTCAAGATGAAAATTAATTGAACTGTGCCAACTTGGCAAAATCCTTTTTTTACTTGTTAAAAATCTCCAGTGGTGGAAATGATTTTGATTTTTATCCTTAGAATAGATAAGAAGGAAAAAAAAAAAAGACAATGATAGCTTCAAGCAACTTAGTAGTTGCGAAGCACAGGTCAAAAGCAAATTAAAGATATTAATTAGAGGATATTCAAATATGCTTCTGTTCATTCTTGGATTCTCTGAAGGGTAGAATTCAAGTTGAATTTGTTTGGTAGAATGAACTTTCTAGTTACTCTTTCAATCATGATTTTAATATTCTCTGATATCCCCCTAGTCATTATTTTTAGTTATTTATTTTCGTTGGATAGGACACGATCAAGTAGTGTGTGTGTGTGTGTGTGAAAAACACACAGTAATGAGTAACTTTTAATCTTGGTCAGTACTTAATTACTACACATGACAGTGAATAGAAAATTGGATTCTTAACTTCAATTTTTACTCAGCTAGAAGCATAAAATTATTTGAAATGCGCATCATTGGTTGGCTGAGGATGTAAATTGTAAAATCGCATTAGCCACTGACAGACAAACAGCAGGTTAGATCTTGAGTTCTCTAATTTCAGCACTGCCTATCCTTTGACTTGGCCTAGAGGTTTCTTTTAATCTCGTGTCTGTCATCTTCAAGTCCTTTTCTGAGAATCATGATTTCAACATTTTTCTGGGCGTCATTTTCATTTTAATTTCTGAATTCTTATATCATTGTCACCTTCCTTTTCCCAAAAATGATGACAGCCCGCTGTACAGCCCAACCTTATATGAAATAACAAATTTGATTATTTTAAATTTAAGCCAGAATTTTTTTCTTTTTCAAAATTTAACCTAATCTGTTTCATGCTTTAAATTTGTAGGGGGTCCCTATTATCACTCCAAAAAGAAAAAAAAAAAAAGGAAGGAGTGCAAATTGCAAGGATACTTAAAGCTGTTGTTAGAGAATATTTGCTTTGATTTGTTTGAATAAAGGGCGATGATTTATTTAAGTTTTTGAAATCTAGTACTCATAACCAAGCTGTATAGAGAACTAATTCAAACATTCGGTGAATTATTAAAAGAAAATAATGGATGTCGTGTGGGTTCCCACACATATGTTCTCCATATCTCAAACACCCCACTAGTTGAGAAAAGAGATGACCAGTGGGCACATGGACACCAGCTCAGGTTGAAAACAAACCAAAACAAAAATGATGCTGCACAATTTGTAGACTGAACTCGCTGGAAGATAAATATGCCCTGCGGCTACTACCCCATAACAACCTGGACTTTCTTGTCACCAGCTCTAGTCACTTTATAAAGAAGAGATGCAAAGTCACTACACTCCGTTGATGTCTTTTGAAAACTAGTCATGGCACAAGATTGTGTGGACCTTGCGTTAAGGTGGAGCAAATTACTCAGAAACTGGTGGTGTTCGAGGGAAAGAAGGACCGAAGGAGTAGTATGGCATTCAATTCAAGATTTAGCTTTGGGCATTTACATATTGGAGACTTACACAGATGACAACTTTGTGGTAGTGTTGATTATGGATCCACAATTAGTGCATAAGATCAGCGGCAACAAGATCAAAATCTTTGAAGTGAAGATCTCAATCCAACTCAGAAATGGTACCTGTAGTTGAAAGCTAAGTGGCATGGGCAAAATTTTCTAGTTTTTCTACTCCATTTAATGCGGTAGTTGAAAGCAGAGTTTGAACCCACTAAAAGAGGTGGCCAAGAGATCAAGAGTCCCCAAGTATACAAATTGTATGGCTATGATTTCCTAGAAATAAAAAGGTAAAAAGAGAAAGATAAAGAGAATTCCAAACACCTTATTGCAAGCACAAAATCAAGTTGCATGGGAAACTATTCACTTTAATATTGCTTCTCAAACTCATTAAAGAGGGAGTCTGATGAGAAAAATCTGTGCCCACTTCATATCACGGTCTAGGCTTTCATTGTCAGCACGCAGTATGCATGATACCTTCTTGTACGAAATAAACGAAAATCATTTCAACTTGTAAAGAAAATACACGTACCCCCGCTAACATTGGGTTTATACCCTGGTAGTTAAAAACTATACGTACTTGATAACTTGTCATTTTTTCTCATACTTCAAATCAATAGTGTCGTGTTCATTAATTAAAGGCATGAAACCGACTAGCTGATTTGGGAAGGGAAGGGAGACAATTCTAGTTTGTTGATCTCGTATGGAATAAATTATGTTTTCAAGTTTAGCGGCATCTGAACTCACTACCTATCTACTACACTCATCACTTAATGCGTTTGAAACAAAAGATTGTGTCGGCGTTGCGTTGAGGTTGAGAAAAATTACTCGAAAGTCAAAAACTTGATAATGTTTGAAGCAATATGGGAGAGTTTTATATGTAGCACGCATTCAAGCTTGTTTCGCTGAGCATTTGCGCACGTAAGAGTTACACATACTACAACTTTATGTTAGTGTTTAGTACCAATAGTCCACGACAAAGTATATACAAGAATAGCTGAAACACAACGAATAAAAAATATTGAAATACCTTTAATTAAAGTCTACTTATTAAAAATCTAATATCTAAAAAATCATACTTATCATTCTAATATTAACTATATCGGATCATACTTCAAGGTTATCCTATTTGTCATCTTAGAGAGGATAATAAATGCTTATCAGCTTAAAAATCGTAAAAGAAAATACAAAAAATTAGTATGTGAATTTCGTTTTTTATTATTTATCATTAATAAATATTAATTATTTAATTTATTTAATTTATGTTATTACATATTCAGTTCATTTCTGCATACTTCAATGCATAACAATAACTGTAACATGAATCCATATTAAATATGTATTAAAACAAAAAATTTACTCCGATCTCCTAATTAAATTTTAAGAAAATATTTTATCCAATCTTTTATCAAACTAGTAGTTATCCCCAAATATTTAACAGCTGTTACTTATAATTAACGGACGATAAAATAAAAAAATTGAAAAGCATAAATACCCTTTCTTCACATCTCTCAACTCATCTTTACCTTGATGAACTCTTCTTCTCCGGACTCACTGCCTGCTCAAAATCCTATTTCCCAACACTCACCTCTTTCAATTTCTTCACCACCACAGTGGTTGCATCCTCCAATACCTCCAATATCGCCTAATAAGCCATGCCGAATGTTC
Source organism: Bursera bipinnata (assembly GCA_026225755.1). Taxonomy (NCBI): domain Eukaryota; kingdom Viridiplantae; phylum Streptophyta; class Magnoliopsida; order Sapindales; family Burseraceae; genus Bursera; species Bursera bipinnata. Next base: position 3,224 of record JANKKC010044112.1, on the reverse strand, counting down.
CCTTTCCCAAAACCTCGGCAACAAAGCCTCCAAATCAAATGCATAATTGCAACCCTCAAAGAAAAACAACCTGTTACTTGCATCAAATCAGTCCTTCCGTTCCCATTGTCAAAAGAATTTTAATTATTTTCCCAAAGGTTTTGCTTGAACTTTAATCAAAAATCTGGAGGGCATAGTGAAATGTTGGTAGAAAGAGACGTCTGATCCTAAGGATGGGCAAAAGTGGTTTTTTCTTCAAGTCGTGAAAAACCCTGCGCAGATAGTTTTGTTATTGCTTGTGAAAAAAAAAAAAAAAAAAAGAGATANAAAAAAAAAAAGAGAGAGAATGCATAAAAGAGGTTTCTCACTTTCTAATTTTTCGGTGGGTTTTTTTTTTTGACTCTTCACTATTTTTATTTTTCTGCACTCACCAAAGAGGATGCTTAAAAAATGATGAGGTGGTGAAAAATGGAGAGAAACTTCACATCCAATAAGTTGTCCTTTTTAGTTTTCTCACTTTCTCGTTTCCTAGACTTGCCAATTTCTTTAGTTTTCGCATTCATTTCTGTGAGTTTTTGTTTCTCTCCCTTCACTTTTTTTTTTTTGTTTTTTGCTTTAATTCTTTCTTGAATGGTGGTAGGTGGTGGTGGCAGATGTTGCTGCTGGGTTTATAGGTGGTATTGAAGGGTAGACGGGTGATGCTAGATGTTCTTATTGGTTTGCTCGGTGTTGATTAATTGATTAAGGTGTGAAAGATTCTACGGTGGCAATTTATTAGACGGGTGAAGGTGGTGGTGCGACTGAGGTGGAAGAAAAGTGGTGGACAGAGGTGAAGGTGAAGAAGGAAAAAATAGTCATTAGGCACAAGATTTGACAACAGCTCACAAATTCCTCCATCGAAACCGTGAAATTGGGGTGAGAAAATTTCAACCTGACGATGATGTAGATCGGGATGGCCCAAAGTTCATGCTGGAGAAAATAATAAACCGAAAGTGGTCTTCCTACTTAAGAGAAGCAACAGTAGCTGTGTTGAGATCAAGAAAAAGAATGGGTTGTGGAGAATTGGAAGATTGTTTAGGAAGAAAAGGGACAAAGATTATGGCAAGAATGTGTGGGTGCTTGTGATGAGAAAAGTGATTTATGGGTGGTTGATTACATGGGCAATGTAAGGAGGTCCAGGTCTCTTTGCAGCTTCAGGGGTGGTGGCCTTTTTGGTTCAAAGGAGAGCATTAGCTCCCTGCTGTCAAAGTGTGTTGCGAGGTTTGGTGCTATGGCACGTCACCTATTTGTTTAATTTCCCCATCCAGCTTCCCCTTGCTACCCACACACCATCTTGCCCACTCACTGACTAGAATGTTTTTGGTGAATTGTTTATCCAGATTTTTTTTTTTCGTTGAATGCCAAAACAATAAGTGGTGGTAGTGGTGGGGGAGAGAGGTGGCGGAGAGTGGGATGCGGTAGAGATAGTGGAGAGCGGAGAAGGGTTCACCAAGGTAAAGATGAGAAGAGAGATGTGAAGAAAGGATATTTATGCCTTTTACTTTTTTATTTTATCATCCGTCAATTATAGGTAACGGCTGTTAAATATTTGGGGGTAAACTGTTAGTTTAGTAAAAAATTAGGGTAACGTGTTTCTTAAAATTTAGTTGGGAGTTCAGAGAAGTTTTTCATATAAAACATCGAAATTATCTTTAAGTAAAGCCTACTTGTCAAAAATCTAAAGTTTAAAGACTCTTACTTGTCATCCTACATGTCAACTATACTGACTTATGCTTCAAGGTTATCTTAATTATTAAAAATTTAAAGCATAAAAAATCTTATTTATCATCCTACATGTTAACTATACAGACTCATATTTCAAGATTATATAGATATATAGATTCTTTCCTAAATTCAATCCCCAATTATGCATTTTAAATGATGTAGTACGCATCATTATATTTATCATGCTACTCATTTGTTAACTTTTAGTTAATTACAAATTAGTTAAAAAATAATTTTGGTAGTCATGATTGATTTTGATTCTATAAGCTTTTCGTATTATTCCAGTTTATTCCACCTGTAACCTTATCGTTAGTAGATTTTAACTTTCCCTAGACATCATTTACATAAGAATTCAGAGATATTTAAAATCAGCAGGATGCCAATATGGTCATGTAATCTGAAGCAGAGAGAGCTGTCTATATATTAATGCCCACTCCTGGAAACAGTAACGAAATGATAGGTACATTGCAACTAAAGTTCGGTCATATAAGTTTTAAGCTGCTAAAAGGACTTTACATATACACAAAAGGGAACACCCAATTTGAGACAAAAAATATATATATAATAATTTTTTTTTTTTTTTTTTTTTAAATCTAAAGTTCATTGGTGATACAAAAATTCCAGGCCATCAAATTAGGCTTTTTTGTTTGTTGTTTCAATCAACGTCCATTATCTGAGGAAAACCTTTGGTCCCTCAAACTGATCTTCAGCAGCAAAGCATCACAATCTCAGATCCCCGTTTAACCCTAAATTTACATGCTATATGATTTTTCTTGTCTTTGTTGGATAATTTATATCACTATGTGCAAGAACTCCTAGATACCAAATGGTATAAAAATAAGAGGTTTTCTCATCAATTAAACCTGTGCTCCATATGTTGATGTGTTGAGTGCATGGGTAGCCTCTCGCTTTAAGAATAATGCATAGAGTAGCTCATTCCAAGTATCAGGGACTCCAGGCAGACACCAGTGGCTGCAGTCCTGCCGATGCATGGGTGCAAGGTCATTGGATCCTAAATAGTACACGGATGAATGCCCATCTTTCCTTCGAGCACTCATATACGTTATATTCAATACATTGAATTCCTGAGCGTTTGCATGAGCTGATAACACATCATTAACGATTTTGAATTGAGTCCAAATTCCCAGTGGCACCAGTGATGATCCCAACTCTGGCAATGACTCCATGTGGCAACTTCCCCCGTTCCTCCAATCTCCACCTCTGTAATGTCATGCAAATTCAGCTTCTCAAAACAGAATACATAATTGCAGACAAAAATCTATTAAACGATCAATAGTGCCCTAACATAGGGCATCTTCAGAGCATGTTACTGACTGACATGTCAAGATAAAAAAGGAAGCCAAAGAATAATTTTGGGATTGCGTAGGTCCTAAGAGAAAAATCCAAAGTTCAAATATTCATTTTCTAACTCAGAATCTGATGGAAAGAGACAATAAATGGATAACAAAAGGATGATAATG
>JANKKC010044111.1:0-15024 GCA_026225755.1 Bursera bipinnata | reverse complement strand
AATCGTTCCCGTAGAAGATGCCTCATGCGAGTCCTTTGACAAATAGGTAGCTTGCCCATTCGCCTCCTATTTGACTGCAATTGATCCCACCATGCAACTACTCCAACTCGTAGTCTGTATGCCACTAACTTCACATGCTTTTCTTTAGGCACACAAATATATTCAAAAAAATTCTGGACACTATAAAGCCAATCGAGAAAGCCTTCGATATCAAGCTGCCCATCAAAAGTAGAAATGTCAACATTAATTTTATAATCCATCTCAGGTGAAACATGTCAATTGCCTTTTGGCCTCTGAGAGCGCCAATTATGCATAGTTCACCTCTGGATTTTCTCATTTGTATTGGATTATTCCATTCTGCCATGTCGAGGATGCCGATTAGCATCATCTGAGTCAGAACCACAATCTTAAAAGCCAGTTTAGGGAAAGACCCTTTCATGGTTACGTCGATCACCACGCTGTGGACCACTTTCAACTCTTTCAGCCATTCGTTCAACCATGTTCATAGTACGCTTCAAATCTGCTACCATTTCATCCATGCGTTGTTCAATATTAGAAACAGTGGTCCATAACTCTGGAATGCCACAACCTCCACCAGTAGCGTGACCATCAACACCTTCAGTCCAAGATATCTTTACCAAAAAGAGAAAGCTTTTTGTGCTTTGATACCAAAACTGAAGCAGAAAAAAAATAAAAAAGGACAGTAAACCAGTTAGTTTTACTGTATTCTAGAAAAAAAAAGAAGAAAAGGACTAGGAAAAGTTCCATGAGCTGAATATTATATTATTTTTTATCCAAAAAGCTGTCCTCTCACGTAATTGTAGGCAAAAGGGACGGTCAGAAATAAAAGTACATATAACAAAGTGGTGCCTGGAGTAGAGCCACGTGTCTACATCAGGGAGAGTAGAGAAGATAAATCCATTACAAGGCTCAAAGAGAGCGAGATAAGGTCGAAATCTACGGTGGTTGCGCACAGTGGGGTAAATCCGCAACGGGGGCCATAAATAATGGCCACACTGGGGTGGGCTCCGCATTGGAAATTTCTTGGATTTGTTTGGGGTTAAAATTATTTTAATTAAATATTTCTGTTTTTATTTTATCTTTAATTATTTTAGTTAAATGCTTTCTAAGATTTCATGCAGTTCACCGATTTGGTTCATCCGAACTATGGCTTATAAAATTATTTCTTTCTTTCTTCCTCCCACTCTATTCTTTGTTTAATTTCTAGACTTTGATCTAATAATTTCTCGATGGTGGTGGCTGGAATTGGTAGCGACAATGTGCGATGGTGTTTTAGGCGGATTTTGGGTGTTTGATTGAAGCGTCTTTTGGATTTTGATTCACTTTTTTGTTATCAATGGTTTGGCGGTAGTGGTGATTATTGAGGTGATGATCAGGTTTTATTAATTTTTAACTCTCATGAGATGGAAACTGGTGAGCACTAGCCAGTGGTGATCGTGCAATTCTGCTGGAATGCATGTGTGCGATTGTGCTGAAGTTTTCGCAGATTTATTTATTAATTTTGAGTATTACCTTTTAAATTATTTTATTCAGGTCGAAATTTTATTCTAATCAATAAATTATAAATAGTAAAAGTCTTATTTGCCCTTATGTCATTACTCATCTCTAGCACCGATGGATTTCATAAAAGGAAGGGGTAGGCCTAACAAAATTTTGAAAATTTACATCCGAGTAACATTTCATGAAAACCTAGTAGTCCATGCTATTTACCTGTATTTATTTTAAATATATATATATATATATATATTCATTAATAAAAAAAAAATCGTACGTATTAAGTGATTTAAAATAAACACTTACAAACTCGGTATATAAATTTTATTTTACAGGTAATTATATGAATTTATATTTAACTCATTAGTGAAGATTGGTGATGTGACAATCGTGTATTAAGTTTGTGATGTTGAGTTTGTATAAGAAGTTTGTAAGTGTAGAACTACTCATAATTTAATTAGTCATACAAAGCAAGAAATTAGTTTTTTTAAAGATATCAAAAGAGGAGAAAAGATCTTAAAAGAAGAAGAAAAATACTAAATTCTCTAATTTTCTGTCATGCACGTAATAGATTTGGCCAAATCTTCTATATATAAATATATATATGATTTCAAGTTATTGAGGTTGTTAAGATTTATACCATTATGTTTGTATAGGTATATTGGTTATGATTAGAATTGAGTATCTAAAATATGATTACTGATTTTGAGATTGATTAATTATTTCTATTTTATAAGTGCCATTTAATTATTATTTTTAAATGTATAGGAAAGATCACTGCTTCAATCCTTTGCTGAACGGGGTGTGACACTGAATCTTGTGATTAATAATTGATAAATACAAATAAACAAAACAAACAATATAACTGACAATTTGGAAGCAACAATGAATATTATCCGTTGAGCAAACGCTAATCAGAGCAGCAAGCCCCAATATGATATTGACACATGCACGCATTAGCAAGAGATTGGTTTCATGGTAGCAGGGCAATGCATGGCAAATTGGCAATAATTAAACATTATGGAGCCTCCCACTTGCGGCCTTGCAGCATAGATAAGGCAATTTTTTTATAACATTAACATATCTTTCCATCAACCCAACAAACAGAAAATTTTAAGCATATGCAAGAGACCAATGTCTTCTGTTCTCTCTCTCTCTCTCTCGTTCACAATCAAAGTTTTGTCAATGAAATCAAATAATAATAATTCCGAGAAATTCAGATTTCAACCACACCAGATGCACCATCATCCACGTCACTCTTAATAAATAGCTCCTTTCCCGCTCCCAACTTGCAGAGGTCTCTCTCTCTTTAGTCCTCAGCATGATCGTTGCTGCAATTTCTTTTTATTTGTTTTGGCTTTCTCTATCCAACACCTTCTGCCCTGAACGTCTATCCGGATTACCTCTCTCAAGGAGTAAGAGGGCGCTCTCCTCCACACACTTGGCTTGCAATTTGAGACAATTTGCGTTCTAGCTCTATTGTTGCGATCTTCTCGTTGATCGGATAATAAAAGACTACTGCGTCTATGTGCTTATGTTTGGCCTGTTCACCAGTCATGTGGCCTAGACTAGTTGCGAATAAAATCATGAGAAAAAGAACGGGAAGCAACAACTTCGTCGCAGATTTACCGAGCTATGGAGAAACCTTGCTTGAAATTACAAGCTTAGAGTCGCCATCTTTGAGCCCGGAGACTATCTTCAACCATCAGAAGGAGTCACACAACTACAAGTAAGAAACAACAAAATGCACACTGCTTTGCTTAGCCTCATTTCTTGACTGTTAATAATTTCTATCATAATCAAACCGAGCTATATATTCCCTCTGGTTTTGGGCTTAATTCTCTGTTCTTATTGCTTTCATTTTCATTTTTGTCGTGAAGACTTTTTGTTAGCACATGGAACGTTGGTGGGGTTGCACCAAGTGAAGATTTAGATATGGAGGATTGGCTGGATACACGCAACAATTCCTGTGACATCTATGTTTTAGGGTAATTAAAAACCTTCGGCAATGAAAGATTATGACATAGTTTAACATGTACGTTAATTTGTCTATAATTCCTGTAATTACAGGTTTCAGGAAATTGTACCTTTACGAGCGTCGAATATTTTGGGTCCTGAGAACAAGAAGATTGTCATGAAATGGAATTCCCTGATTAAGAAAGCACTAAGCAAAAGGAAACAACATTTCCAAGACGAGAAAAACCAAAATCATAAACTTGGAGAAGAAAAGTTTATCGAAAAAGGCGATAGTATTCCTGATCAGGAGTTTCGTTGTATCTTAAGCAAGCAGATGGTTGGCATCTTTATATCAGTTTGGATCCGAAGCGACCTTCGTCCATACATCCGGCATCCAAGTGTCTCATGTGTAGGTTGTGGCATAATGGGCTGCCTTGGAAATAAGGTAACTCAAATGCCAAATTGAATAACTATCTTATGTGAACATTTCAACGATATATTCACAATTATATCATCTTCTTATAAGTTCGTTTTTATCATAACGAACAATCTATTTTTCTAATTTTGGCTTGCAGGGCTCTGTGTCAGTTAGATTTCAATTACACGAAACAAGCTTCTGCTTTGTATGCACTCATTTAGCTTCAGGCGGTAGAGAAGGAGATGAGAAGTATAGAAACTCAAATGTTGCTGAAATATTTTCTCGCACAAGCTTTCCTGGAGGCCCTTCACTTAACAATTTGCCGCAAAATATTCTACATCACGAGTATGTAAAACCCAAACCATTAGATTAATGATGAATTTAATTTTACTTTAATTCGCTTCACAAAAAAACCTGAAAATAAGACAAATAAAATTAAATAACTAAGAGGTCTTATTTTTCAACTTTGGAATTTTCGATATAGCTTTAGGCCGCCAAATATTTAAAAACAAATATATTCTGCTTCGGCCTTAAATAAATTGAGTCGTTAGCCTTATTCATGATTATTTTATAAGGCGTGGACTCATTATTTGGTAGATAAACTACTTGATCGATCAATATAAATGAATTATATATAGTTTACTACTTGTAAACACTTATTTCTTATAATAATCCAGTTTTTTAAAGAACGTTGACTTGTTAATCAACAAATTAAAAAATAACTTTTTGCCCAAATTTCTTCATGCATATACAGTCAGGTAATTCTGCTTGGAGATTTAAATTATAGAGTTTCATTACCAGAAGAAACAACACGATTGTTGGTGGATAGAAGAGATTGGAGACAATTACTAGAAAATGATCAGGTAATAACCTTGCTAATTATGCAAATATATTTTTTTCAAACTTTATTAATTAATTAATTATGTTAATTTATTTTCTACTAAACTTGGAATTGAACTTGTATTGTAATGTAGCTAAGAACGGAGCTGATGCATGGTCAATTACTTCAAGGTTGGCACGAAGGAACAATCAAATTCGCTCCCACTTATAAATATTGTCCAAATTCTGATGCATACTATGGATGCGCTCAAGGCAAAAAAGGCAAAAAGAGACGAGCACCTGCATGGTAATCTTCTTTATTCTAGTGTTCTATCAAACTTTTAAAATACCCATTAAACTGATTACTTGATTAATCAAATTAATTTGTTTAATTAATGTCCTTCCTTCAGGTGTGATCGAATAATTTGGTATGGAAAGGAACTAAAGCAACATCTTTATACTAGAGGAGAAACAAATTTGTCTGATCACAGACCCGTCAAGGCAATATTCACTGCAGAAGTCGAGATTTTACAAACCTTAAAAGGTATTCAAGGTTTCTTCATGTCAGAAAGGTTTGAGAGGATAACACTAGGGGATGATTTTCTATGTAAAGGCAGATCGTCAAGCTTCCAAATTAGAGGATGATGGTAACCTTTATTATATATGAGTGTTATAGATGTCTAATAAATTATACATGTAAAGAAAATGGAGTTTGTTGGGTAAGTTAACAGTAAAGTCAGTTTTCTTGCTTTCCATTTTTCTGTAAACCGGAGAACCAGTCTCAGTCGTCCTATCTCTTTCAGTGGATTATAAAATTAATGTTTGTTTTGGTCTAACAATTATGGTCGGAATAAATTAATTAATTGATACACTCGCGATCAGCTTTTTGCTTGCTAACCTCCATGCACGCATGTTAATCACATCTTAATAAATTCAACAATCCAATGATTAGTGCAGCCAAAGAATAACTTTGATTGGAGGATCTTAACAATCAGATCTTGTAAACTATATAGAATTTTTGATGAATATTTGACAATAATGGAGTCGGCGAGTTGTTAATTAATTACAAAAACAAGTGGGTTCCACAGTGAAACACTGTGAGAGCATCATCCCAAGTATTTTTTTCCCTAAGTTGATCGTCTATATCTTTGATATGAAGTTTTTTATTTTATTTTTGTGCTATAAAGATATGAATTTTATAACTACAAGTTGCTCAAGGATATAGTTTAATGGAGAAGGTAGTTCTGTACCAACTCCAGGTTTGTATTGGACATGGTATATCCGGAAATTGAAGGCAAAAACCCTAATGAATTAATTTATTTCTTTTGGCCCAGAAGTTACTAGAATCGTTCAGTTTTTGATATAAATTAAATCTCTTTTCAATTGATTAGAGAAGCTAGCCTGTTTTGTTTAAACCAGAACATCGTTTTCTGTTCCATCGTGACTTTGAAATAATTATGAGATTGATGCCGTGAACTTAGGCATATAACATGTATATGCAAGCAACTTTTGAGGCTTAATGCAAAAGTATAATAGATAAAAGAAATAAGAGTCGTGCAAGTCTAAACTGCTAATTAATGTTAATTTGAGAGTATTTTTTTATATAGTAGTATTAAAGTATACCTTAAAAGCATATACTAAGGCCTCGAAAAAAATGTAAATTCTTATTATTTAAATCATTAATCTACCTTGAAATTTGTATTAAATTAATTATTTTACTACATTTAATAAATATTGTAATAAAAATATAATTTTTAAGATAAATTAATTATTAAAATGATTTGAATACACATTGTTTGAGGTCTCGACATGTGCTCCTAGGGTATATATTAAGGCTATCATTTAACTAATTACCTTGTTGCACAATTGAGTTAATGAACTTACGTAAACCACATTAATTATCTAATACTCTCAATAGAATTTTCATCTTTACTTTTAACCCTCCATTTGGGCAATTATGTCTTTGTGATTTCTCTCATTTTGTCATTCAACATTTTTATTTTATTGTTGAGCAATTTTCTTGTATAGATAACCAAACATCTTAATTATCAATAATAATATACTCATCCCAAATTCTATTACAACTTTTATATATGTTAATTAATACAAATGATTGTTAAGTGGATGGTTTGATGATGTAATAAATAATGTGATAGAATTTAAATTCCTTTCATATCATTTGGGATACATGATTTTGAGATAGATTTTGGGAAGTGTATCACTTGTAACATCACATGTTACTTGGGAATAACATATTCAGATAAGTTAAATACCCTGTGAGCTCCTTAAGTTGTTGGATGCCTTTTGGGTTGCGAAGCTCCAAAACAAAACCGTGATGGACCATGTGTTCAAAGCCAACAATACTTGACAGTGGGTCGAGGTGTTATGAAATGATATCAGAGCCTATCCCAACCAGAAATGAAAGGAGGGGTGAATGTAACATCTTGCATTGCTTGAGAGCTTCTTAAGCTATTTGAGGCCATTTAAAACATAATAAAAAAATGATGAGAAGTCTTAAAGTGTGCTCTTAGGCCACATGTTAAGACCTCAAAAAGCATGAAATCTGATCTGAGATGATCTCTTGCAAGGGAAGGAGATAAGAAGAAGTCACATAGTCTTATAAAAATAATCAGGTAGCTACATTCACGTTGCATAGAGGGCTGCAGGTGCATGCATGAAAGTCTTCCTCATTTGGTCTCATTTATTACGTAAGTGTGGGGTCATTGGCTGCATAACTGCACGTACGTAATAAGCTACTTCATATAAGTACCAGCCCACTTTCTTTATATTACAGAGAAAGTGGAGAAAGTGGAAAGTAGTAAATTGTTTTCTTTGGAATGTGGAAACAGTTGTAACCATTTCATGGGAGCTTTTAAAAGGGAACCTGGAAGGGTGAATGAAAAAAGGAGATTTGCTTGCATGTAATTGTTTCAAGAGACGAGTTCTTGCATGCAAAGAAAAGATAAGTTGGTCTTTTGCTTCTTTACATGTTTGAGTAAGAATTATTAGATCAAGTTTGGTATTAGAGCTGATCGAGTTTTAAAACTTGCATGAAGTCTGCATGTATGGTACTAACTAAGTCTGGATATTAGACAACATGAGAGCCTCTGACCATTCTAGAAGTTCATAGAAAACAATCTGAAAACGTAGCCATGTCAACTGACAAGGAAGTCGCTACAGAAAACATAAACCTTGCCATAAAGGTTGACAGATTAACATAATAATTGAAGGCAATTCTCTCCTGGATTTAGGTTCAGCCATCTACTTTAACTAGAAAAGAAAAGAGTGACATCCAAGAATCCCCTTCACAAGCTCCAGTGATAAGGGAGGAAGACAAATTCAGGTTAAATTCAAACCTGAAGGGTGAAGATGATGATGTTATTCGAGATGATGTCAGTGTTGTTTCACTTACCGAAACAAAATTTCGTCCTTTCAAAGTTGAAACCCAAGTGGAAATTCCCACTTTGATGGCATAATTGATACAGAAAAATTGGATTCATGGATTGATCAACTCAAGACTTACTTCATTCTTTATAGGTTTAGTAGTTCAGAGAAAATTTCATTCGCTCGATTAAAACTGACCAATCATGCATTAACGTGGTGGAATGCTTATTTGAAAGATGATTATGAGCAAGAAATCACTTTGAAAGAATTCATACAACTCCTTCGTTAGGAGTTTTATCCTATGAGACATTCACAAGATAGGTGGGCTCATTGGCATAACCTTTGACAAAGACATGAACAAACACTACAGGAGTATACCACGGAATTCCTGCAGGTATCGGTGACTCTAGGAATCGCCCTTAGCAATGAAGATGTCTACACCAAATTTGTGACTGGTCTGCATCGTTCAATCCAAAGTGAGATGCTTTATACAAGGTTATGAATATCTCGTAGGCAAGTTGTATTGCATTTGCAAACAAAAGAAAGAACAAAACCAGCATGTGTGCTGAGAGCAACTAGTAATGAAAAGAAAAAAGAGGCTAGTAAACCTTTCAAAAAACAATCCCATAGTAATTCTTCTTCCTCTTTAAAATCTAACAAATATTGTGAACGTTGTAAGATTTCAGGACATGAGAAGGGAAAGTTCTGGAAGTTCCATCCAGAACTATTTCCTACAAAATGGAAGAAAGATGAGAAGGGAAAATGCACGATGACAGTCATTATGGCAAGTGAGCTGATCGAACTTGAACAAGTTGAGAAGGCTGACAAGAGTCTGTCTTTGTTGGCAATGCTGAAAGAGATAGGCTCTAGCTTGTCTACCACAATTGATGAGAAGGAGAAACTTTTTAATGTGCCAATTCAGATTAAATAAGAGGTCATTGAGGCCATTGTGGATATTGGCAGCCAGAAGAATTTAATTTTCGCAAGTTTAGTACAGAATTTGGGGCTAGACACAACACCTCATCCCAAGCCTTATCCATTAGGGTTGATTCAAAAAGATATGAAACTCAAAATTGACAGGCAATGTACATTTCAATTTGCAAACACTAACCAATATATTGATGAGATCACCTGTGAGGTGGTTCCCCGTGATATTTGTCAAGTTATTTTTTAAAGCTCTTATCTATGGGAGAAGGACACCATATACTACAGAAGAGCACAAAACTATGAGTTTATCAATGATGAAAACAAGTTCATCATCCATAAAGATAAAACAAGTTTAAGAGTGGATCTAGTAACTACTTGTCAGGCCCAAAGGATGGTGACTACCAGGTAAAAATTTGTACTAATGATGTTTCGGTCTTCTGAAGTTGTTACTGTAGATTCAGCTGCATCCACACCACAAGCTGCTCAACTAATAGAATTGCTTGGAGAATTCTCTAATTTATTCTCTGAATTCAAAGGCTTACCTCCAAAATAGGTTATTGATTATGAAATCCAGCTCATTTCAGATTCTACACTTTCAAATCTAGCCATGCATCGAAACTTTATAATGGAAAATGATGAGACAAAGAAGCAAGTGACAAAATTATGTATTCCTATTGTGTTAGTACCAAAGAAAGATAGTGGTTGATGTATATGTATTGATTACCGAACACTCAACAAAATTACAAGATGAGTTATTGGATCAGTTGAAGCATGCAAAAGTATTCACAAAGTTGGATCTGAAATCTGGATATCACCAAGTGCGGGTTTGAGAAGAAGACACTTGAAAAACGACATTCAAGACGCGTCAAAGATTGTTTGAATGACTTGTAATTGCATTCAGATTGTTTAACACTCCATCAACTTTCATGCGCTTAACGAATGATATTCTCTGCCCTTACCTTGATGATCTTGTTGTCGTATATTTAGATGACATCCTTATTTTTAGCCCTTCTTGGGAGGCATACATTCAACATGTGCATAAGGTGTTTACCTTTTTTGGGCAAACTTCTCTGGTTTATCTTGGCTTCATTATCAGTAATGGTACACTTCAAGTTGATCTAGCAAAGGTGCAAGTCATCAAAGATTGGCCGAGCCCCAAATCAGTCTATAAGGTGCGTAGTTTTATGGGTGCTTATCAATATTTACGTAAATTTATTCGTAACTTCTCCATTGTACTGCACCTTTCCATGCTCTCACCAAAGCCAAAGCCAAACAAGACTTCTCATGGGACAAAACATACGAGAACATGTTTTATCTCTTCAAGAGGAAGATCAATGAGGCACTTGTGCTCAGCCTACCAAATTTATAGAAACCTTTTGAATTAGAGGCTGATGCATTGGGGTATACAATGGGGGTAGTTTTGATGCAAGAAAGGCGGCCAATAGCTTACCATTCTAAGTTGTTTCAAGAAGCAACCAAGAATTATTCCACTTACGATAAAGAGATGTATGCACTTTATCAAGTTGTAAAACATTGGAGAGCATATCTTTTGGGAAAGGAAACCATAGTATATACTGATTATCACCCTCTTCAGTATCTATAAACTCAATCCTGATTACAGCAAGCTTGACATATGAAGTGGATGACCTATTTGCAGCAGTTTAATTTAGTCATTAAATACAAACAAGGGAGTTAAAATAAGTTGACTAATTTGTTGTCACGACCTCCAGTGGTTGTATTATGTTTAACTGTGCTTATGCAAGTGCAGCCCATTCTTCATAAGGAATATAAATGTTGGTATGTGAATGATGATGAGTTTCAACTTCATTTAGCAGATATACAGAATAATAGACCTACAGAATTTGTTCTACATAATGGATTGTTGTATAAAGGGACACTTTTAGGTATTCCCCAAGTAGCTGAGAGACTGAGGTATATATGTGAGGCATACACATACAAGGTGGCGGGACATTTCAGAGTAACAAAGACCCTGTAGAATCTATCATGCCATGTCTTTTGGCCTCAAATGCAGAACGAGGTGGCTCGATTTGTAAACAGTTGTGTGCTTTGCAGTATGTCAAAACCTATAAATAGAAAGCTCGAACTCTATAGTCCACTCCTAGTACTGAACAAACCCTAGGAAAGCATTTTTATGGACTTCCTAGGAGGTTTGCCAAGCACGTGGAAATGGCATGATTATTTATTTGTTATTGTTAACAGGTTCTCCAAGATGGTAATTCTTATAATATCTCGGAAGACCATTACTGAAGCAGTAGCAGCACATCTCTTTTTCGAGAATGTGTAGACGTTGTTTGGCTTCCAAACTCAATCATCTCTGATTGGGACAACCGATTCTTGAGTAAATTTTGGTGTACATTATGGGAAAAGATGGACACAAAGCTGAAGCGGAGCATAGCCTTTCATCCTCAAACTGATGGATAAATAGAAGTGGTTAACCAGACAATGGTTCATATGCTACGAGGTTACAATGCTAAGCATCCTAAAACCTGGGATGAAAGTGTTCCATTCCTACAATTTGCCATTAAGCACACGGTACATAGTTCCAAAAACAAATCCCCTTTAGAAGTTTCCTTAGGCTTTTTACCTTAAAGTCCGTTTGACATGGAGTTCACAGTGGAGCCTCTAAACTCCTTAAGCGAAAAAGATGATGACAAGCTACGAGCTCAGAAGTTTGTGGAACGCATTTGAAAGGTTCATCAAGAAGTGGAATAGCAACTCATTCAGGCAAAAACAAAATTACAAGTTATATCATGACAAGCATCGGACACATGAGAATTTTCAAGAAGGAGATTTGGTTTGGTTACATTTGGGCAAAGAGCAACTACAAGGAGAAGGCAAGACGTTAAAGTCATTCGTTATGGGCCACTTAAAGTCCTCCGACAAATTGGCAATAATGCTTGTAACTGGAATTACCAATCTACATGGATATTTGTTTTGTAGTTACTGTTGAAAAGTTAAAATTGTTTGAACCATCCTTGCTGGATAATGAACCTTAAGAAAGGTTGCCTTCTGTAGATGACTTAGTGGTGGAAGATACCATTGTAGAGAAGAAAAAAACTAAAACAAGATGTGGTATTACAGAGTCCTTTCGGATTGGATGACTGGCCAACATCCAAGTAAGGCCAAATGGTTTTCCAAGGAAACTGGACAGATGCAGTGTCCTCACCTCCAGTTTTAAGAACTAGCAGGCGTTGGCTCCTCCTAAATGGGGAAGCCATGATCCGAGATGTTCTCTTGCAAGGGAAGCATGCATCAAGTCCTGGAAACAAGAAGTCACGTAGGTCTTATAAAAATAAAATTCAGGCAGCCACATTCACATTCACGTTGCATGGAGGGTTGCAGGTGCATGAAGAATGCTGTAGGTGCATGCATGAAAGTCTTCCTCATTTGGTCTCATTAATTATGTAAGTGTGAGATCATTGGTTGCATAACTGTATGCACGTAACAAACTACTTCATTTAAGTACCAGCCCACTTTCTTAATATTGTGGAGAAAGTGGCGAGTAGTTAATTGTTTTCTTTGGAACATGGAAACAATTGTAATCATTTCATGGGTGCTTTTAAAAGAGAACCAGGAAGAGTGAACTAAAAAAGGAGATTTGCTTGCATGTAATTGTTTCAAGAGACAAGTTCTTGCATGCAAAGAAAAGATAAGTTGGTCTTTTGGTTCTTTACGTGTTTGAGTAAGAATTATTAGATCAAAATTAATTATTAAAATTATTAATTTATCTTGAAAATTGTGTTATATTAAATATTTTACTATATTCAATAAGTTTTATAATAAAAAATACAATTTTCAAGATGATTCAATTATTTTAATGATGAAAATACACATTTTTTGAGTAGGTTAGCCAGTGCTCATATATAAACTTTTCTAAATCTCTTCTATTTTGTAAATTAATTGAATAGAATTATGTAGATTCTTCTGTCAGTTTACATGGTATTACAGCTTTCTTGAATAAAGTCTAGCAATTTTCCTTCGAATTCGTCGCTACCAAAATTGTAGAAAAGACTATTAATTTAATCTCCTTTGCTCAAATACCTTCAAATTTTACTCCTTTCACTTTAAAAGTCACAAAAACAATTATGGATTCTAGAAATCGCAGATTTTACCTACTATTAGAGCTTATAGCCTTGAAGGTTTTCTTACTGGAAGTCAAAATTGTCCTTTACTTTTTTTTGGTGAGAAACCTTCTAAAAATAGTAATAAGTTGATCAAACGATCAAATCCTTAGCATGTTTCTTGGATTCGTACATATCAACTCATCATGAGTCAACTGCTTTCTTCAATCTCGTAGATCATGTTCTTTGATATTGTAAAGTGCAAAAGTGCTTTGAAGTTTCACTAACTTTAGAAAGATTTTTTCTCACTTAGTCAAAAGCAGAAACAATGCTTTTGAATGACTTATTAGAATCTCCACTAACTTCCATGGATCTACAAGGAGCTAGTTCAACTTATTTTGTTAAAAAACCTGGTAATAAGAGAAATGTTTCTGATGTAAAACCAATATAATAGAGATATTTTAAGATTTTTCGGGATTTTGATTTGTATTACCATTGAGATTATTTTCCTAATTTAATTAAGATTTTAATTATGTTGGGATTTTATTAAGTAATATGTCAAGTTTGTGGAAATATAAGTCATATTACTTTGCAATGCTGTCACAACTTGACATAATATATCAAGGACCAAATAATTGAGTTAAAGGATTTGGCGTTCAACATTCTGGAGCATGGATCTTCTTCTAGCAATTGTGGTTTTGATCACTTCTATTGACGCCAAATTTCACCCACTATAAATATGATCATTTAAGTATAATGTGATTAACCTAAAACCTTTCTTGCTGGTTCTTTTATCATTGAGGCAAATTCTATTCTAGAGCCGAATTGTTAATGCAACTTTAGTTTATCCCAAATAGTTTCAGGCTAAGTACCAAGCTCTGCTTAATAAGTACGTACTCCACTTGGACTATTGATCCTCATCGTGATTATATTAATATTATGAAAAATAAATTGGTGTTTATAATGGCGATGGTAATGTTTAACGACCTCAAGGCTAGACTTATGGCGAAGGTCTTCAACAAACTGTTGTAATAGATATTTTGATACATATAGTCCAGGTAATAAACCAACAATAATAAGAGTTATTCTTACCTTAGTTGTCTCTCAAGGTTATAATACTCAACAATTTGATGTTTATAGAGCATTTCCAAATAAAAGTCTTGAAGAAGAGGTTTACAAGATACAACCTAAAAGGTTTGTAAATTAATCTCATTCTACTTAAGTTTAGATATTAAATTAAACCCCGTTGTTGTATGGCCTTAAGCAAGATCCAAAAACTTGGTTTGACAGGCTTAGAGGAGCTCTCTTGGAGTGGGGTCTTCGTTATTCTAATAAAGATACCAATTTATTCATATCAGTTGAACAATAAAATCTTATATTTATCGGTTCATGTCAAGGATATGAGTGGTTGGCAATTAAAATTTGATCAACAAGCTTGTTAAGGAGCTCAATGATAAGTTCACACTAAAATCTTTTGATTCTCTTCATTATTTCCTTGGCTTTGAAGTTCATGGTATCAAAAATTGTCCGATTCTAATAGTTGTTGGCTCCAAGATGTCTCAAAATGATAGTCCTCTTTCTAATAATCCTTCTGAAGGGCCAAGGTTTGGCACCTGGGCCAAGCCTAATTCGCAGGCCGAAAGGATCATAAGAAGTCCATAACCAAGCAAAAAAGACAAGGCAGACACAGTCCATAAGGCAATAAATAGGTAGTTTTAGTCTAAAAAGGAAAATAAATATTCAAGAGGGGAAATGGATGCACAGTGGGAGACAATAAGTAATTGTAATTGTAATGCACTGAAGCTTAAATCTTGCTTTTAATTCAGATGAAAAACTGAGTTGAAGTGAGTATACACTTCACGGCTGGAACATAATAATCTCTGATCCCAAGTCTCGCTCTCGGTCACTCTTGCGTGTTTGTGA
>JANKKC010044110.1:0-15019 GCA_026225755.1 Bursera bipinnata | reverse complement strand
TATATATATATATATACGTGTAAAAAATTCACTGAGTCTAGTTAATGTCACGGACTTTTCAAGATTATAGTAATTAATTTTGAAAATAATTTTCGTGGTAAGTATAGTCCCCTCATATCAACAGCTTGGGAAGAGAAAAATAGGCAAAGTCATCAAGAAAACGACTCATACCTAAAAAACAATCAAATACTAGTTGACAAAATAAATTTAAAGATCAAAATATATAAACATTTTAAACGGATTAAAAAGGGTATGCTCAAGTACTTACGGGAACATGGGAGTCTCTGGCACTCCTCTTGGGATCAGTGGCAGAGAAGACAGTGTAGACAAGAACAAAAGTACCAATGATCTCAGCCCCCAAGCCAACGCCCTTGTTGTAGCCATCAGCGAGCATGTTGGCTCCACCTCCATACCTGTTGTAGTATGAGCTCTGGAATGCCTTGACCAACCCACAACCACAGATTGCACCCAAGCACTGGGCCACCATGTACAGCACTGCCCGGATGAGTGACACTTTGCGCCCCAGAAACAGTCCGAAGGTCACAGCCGGGTTGATGTGTCCTCCTGTGGATAGTAGAATATTATATTATCAGTTAGTTTGGCACTCGAAGTATTCCAATTTTCAATTATCAGCTTAATCTTCTGTTTGTTAAGAAAAATGTGAAAAGATCAAGGAAACGTATACTTAAACATGGAAAATTGGAAGCAAAAACTTATTTAAGCAAAAATATTGCAACTTTTTAGGTTTTTAAGCTGAGATAATATTTTTCAAGGAGGTTGAATCATTTTTGCAGTAAAAAAATTACAGTTTCCATCGTTGTACTTTTCACAAAAGACAAGAAACTAGGAATTTGAAAAGCAAAACAAAGAGAAGAAACACAGAAAACTAGTCTACAGAGACGCCCATAAGATGAAAAAATAAATCTTTTTCTTTTCTTCCGTTTTCTCGGCACGTATTTAGCAACCAAACAAAAAGTTCTTTTTCCTCTATAATTAAGCTTCTCGTAGTAATATTTTTTGAGTAGGAGATTGAATAACTCACCAGAGATACCAGCAGTGCAGTAAACAAGAATGAAAATCATGCCACCAAAGGCCCAAGCAATACCAAGAATGCCAACACCGCCGCACTCATCACCGATAGTCTGGACGTTGTAGCCAATCACAGTCAACACAGTAATGTAAAGGAAGAGAAGGGTGGCAATGAACTCCGCAATAAGAGCTCTATAAAAGGACCACTTGGTTAGCTCCTCAGCATCAATCAATGGTGCAGGAGGCGGATCATGGTAATCCTTAGCTGAGAACTCTCCTTGCTCAGTCCCTTCAATGTCCTTGGCCATCGCTTGTGTTGCAACTCTCAAGTGAGTGTAAAAGAGAGAAAAAAAGCTTGAGAAGAGTTGTTTGCTATGAGTAACACTGTAATGTGGGATAAAGAAGCCTGTTTAGAGGGCTATTTATCAAGGAAAAGAAAGAGAGAGTGTAGGTGAATGATTAGAAGAGTACACGTATAATGACATAATTTAGATAAATATTAGCCGTCCATAAACTTTGATTTTGATTTCTTTTGATTTAGGGTCCCACCACTATTCATCTCCAACGTCTCCGATAGGCTTTCTTTTCATTAATCTTCGTTTGATACACAATTTTTCTCTAATTTTAATTGGCTTCTCTTGACAGGTTCTATGAGCATTCACGTTGATTAACGTTTGCAACGGCTAGAATCTTCTGGGTTTAGCCAAGTCTAGAAGTTAATTAGTGTGATAATTAAGTACCCTTATTAGTTTTCATTTGAGAATAATAAAAGCTGGGAGATTTTGATGCATAAAAAGAAGCAAAAAGACCCAACTATTGACTAAAGTTTTGGCAACCCGCTTTCCAATTTGAATTAATGTGGGATGAATTTTAAATATAACGAAGATTTATTAATAATTACAATTTGCAATTGGCTTTGTGTGTCCCAAACTTTGTAAAAAAAAGGGTCTCAAGAGTATTCCTTCAATATAATACCAAAAAGTCATCCTAATAATCCATCAACCCTTGCTTTAATTAATCAAAGCCAATATATATCCTATGTTATGCAGGGTTAGGAAGAAAACATATACAAATCCTGATTCCACAATAAAAAAATTATTAATTATACTATAAGCAAAAGTGTGTTGTCATATTTGTTGGCTGATGACAGCTTGCCAGTTGAACTTATCTGGACGATAACCTAAAGCTAATAAAATTTGTGGCATATTGGATGGTGGTTATGATGAGGCTGATCATGCATGCCCATGACAATTAAGCATCAATTATCTTTTCCAGGCTGCAGTCAGCCCCGACACCAGCTCGTTTTGTAGATTACAAGCTGTTATCTTGTTCTCTTTCTCTTGAATTTCCTTGGCAATAATATGCTTGAAACCTGATAAGTTTTTTAAGATTCCAAGCAAAGAATTGTTATTGCTTAACATTTTCTGATTGTGGTTTGATCTAAATTTGGAAAACTTTTACTCTACAACATACTGTTGCTTGGTCTTTTCCCTGGATTTTGTCCTTGTTCTGGGGAAAAACAAAACAATTTCTGCAAAATAATTACAGTGACCTAAGCATAATTGACATATTATTACAAATTAGATGAATTAATAGTCAAAAGTAATGAAACAAAGTAGTTAATTTCTGGGAAATTTTTGTATGTAAAAAAGGTGTAAACTAGACCGACCATTTATACAAACTGGACCACCTGTATATTTTGTGAATTGGTGATGTATATACTAAACCGACCACCGAGGGCCATCTCCTTCACTCCAGGGCCTGTCAATTTACATTCCCAAACGTTTACCTCGATATAATACTATACAATTATTGAGCCAATAATTCCCCATTATAATTTTACATTAATTAATTCATCTTTTAGCAAAAGAGCTCCTCTGGTGGCTGAGAAAGTCTTTTGATTTTGTTTCTGTCTTGAGCTTATGGCTGGAAAAGAACCACGTGTCATGCATCACTGAGAAAATTTTCTAATAAAATTGTAGACTTCTTGTGTTAATTGTGACCCATTACTGGTCGGTGGCTTTTTCTTCATATAAAACCCAGAATTAGGTCATATTAATGGCAATGGAGGCGGCTGCATTCTAATTTAGACTTGGAATGATGGAGACAAACCGCCCTGTGTGCAGTCGTCCTATGATTTCTAAATTTTCCTTGTCACATATCTATCATAACGGAGGTATACTGTAAAAATAGCTCGATTCTATGAACATAAAAATTTATTATTTTTTACGATATTAGGATTTCTCGATATTACATCGATTGATAAGTGTTAGTTTGTTGGTCATTACAAGTTAATGAGTACATATATTTTAATATTTTTTATTTTAAATTTGAGTTAGACAATAAAAAAATTATACTTATTAAAAATTAAATTCATCTTCTAAATTTGATTATATTTTATAATTTGCTATTATTGTTATTATAATTTTGGGTATATGACTTATATAGAGTAGACTATGAACAAAATGAATGCAGAGAGAGAAATAAGGATTAATTAGAGGTCAAAACATGACATTTCTGTATTAGATATGCAACGTGTACATCAGTATATGTATAATACCATAAAAAAATGGAAGTATAGTACACATTATTATATGTGTAATACCATCAAAACATGAAACTAGAATAGACTATACATTCTTGGCCATCTTTAATAGTTTTCTATCTTCCGCAGAAGGCAGGGAAGTGAATGAAGGGCTAGCTCTATTGATCATGTCACCCCAACAAGGACACAGAACTATCCCACTAATTAAACTGCTCTAAGGAATGTATTACAATAACCAACCCGACTAGGCGTCATCTCGGTCGTCATTCAATTCTTCTGCTCTCTCTTCTCTAATCGTCTCTAGTTTCGGGGCGTTGGAATGCTTGGATGGAAATTCAATAAGGGATGGTGCCACCTCAATCCAGGGATTCATCCTGACGTTCCTAAGCTCCACCATTTTGGCACACGATATGGATGAAAAATGTAAAACTGTTACTGATTGGAAGATGATCTAAAATCTTTCTGTTGCTTCTCTTTCTCTTAGATTTCACCAGAGAAAGAGGAAGGCGGAGAGATGAGAAGATTAATGAGATGTTATTGGAAAGTAACGGTTTGATTGAAGGGGGTGCAGTGAGGAAGGTTTTATATAAGCTCTCGATATGTAGCATTAGCAAGAGAAAATCATGGACCACCTTTAGTTTTATTAAGAATGTAACAACATATATAGACAACCGAAAACTATTGACCAGAAAATAAACGGTTCATAGGAGGTCTTGTCAAGAATAGTGCTTGATATTGTCTGCAATTCGCATTTGGGAAAATCTTTTAGTTCCTAAGTAAGGTTCATTAAATCATAAAATGGTTCATAGGTGTAACTTGTAAGCAAGATGAACAGAGATCATCCTACTACAAGAAAGAGTTAAAAAGGTTCAAAATCCATCACTAACATGAGTTAATTTCTGGGAAAAACATGAGAAAAAAATTATTGTTTTGGTGGTGGTCTCATATGTGTTTTTTAACTAATAAAAACTTTAGTTTTCATAAGCTCTATTTTGAAGAAGTGGAAACAAACAATAGGACTTGTGGACAAGCTAGCTCTTATACTGAGAAGATTATTAATCTGGACATTTTCTTCAAACATTGAACACCAACATTAGCTATTGAATTCTTTATTCACCAACAGGTTAATTAATTTCCTTCCAGTAAAGTTTTGGGATTCTTTCTAGTTGGATTGAAATTGATGTTCAACCTCTTTTAGATGGAGGTTCTGTCCATCTCTACTAATGACATCGAATTTCCTAACTCTACACTATGCTTGGTTCAAATTGTTTTGATGGACTGATTGGAAGACTCAAAATTGAAAGTATATACATTAACTATTGATGAGGGTATAGCTTATATGTCATATAACTGTGGAAGGTGACTGGTTGTTTGGATTGGAAGTTAGGGTTTGTTTCTTATTGATGTAATCTTAATTTAATAATAGTGAATATTTTTGCTGTCACAGTGGACGTAAGCTTATAGCTGAACCACTTTAATTCGTGTGTGATTTTTTTTCACTTTTTCTTCTCTTATTCCGTTTATTGCACAACAACTATTATTTTTATTTGGCCTGATTTTGAAGGATCTTTGAGTGAAATATTTTAAAATTGGCAAGCCTCAATAGCTACATTCAAAGAAGGTTTTTGCAAACTATGTTAAACTATACAAACATATTCATCAAATAAATGGAAGATCTGTTCAACTGTTGAATATTATCCTACTGTAATATGCGTGGAAAGGCAATGAAGAGAGAAAAATTTCAGATTAGAAAATGCTATTTCTACATTATTCATTAATTACACAAGTAGAAGATGAGCAAAGTGAGCCATTACAGAAAGACGTACTAGCTACTACTGAAAATTCTAGAGCATCTACATGATTCATTCTTTATTCAACGTCACCGATTTCTTTCTTTAGAAGAGGGACGCAAGGCCTAGCTAGCACACAAAAAACTGCTCTGACAAAAGCCAAGATCACTGGTGATCCTCCTCCTCCTCTTCAGATTCTTCAGCTCTCTCTTCTTTAATAGTCTCCAGTTTCGGAGCCACGGAAGACTTCCAAGGGAAATGATCAAGAAGCGATGGTGCAACCTCAATCCAAGGCTTCATCTTATGTCTAATAATCACCTTTGCCATTTCTACTAAATGTTAATATGAAATATGAACAAGAAGTTTGTAATTTGATGTCTCTCTTTCTCCTCTGTTTTGCTTTGGAAACAGAGGGAGATGGGAAGTTGCTTGATTTCAAGGGTTACCATAAGAGGGGTTTTATAGGGGATCAATCATGCCTCAATTGATAGCAACAACCAAGAGAAAATTATGGACCAACTCTAGCTGCATTAAGGATATGTCAATATAGATAACCAACCCACTTGATTTTTATAGAAAACGAACGGCTCAGAAAGATGTTTCTAATAATAGCACTGGGCTTGGCGTGATACTATACCTTTCAAGATGTTGATGTAGTTGGAGGTTTTCAGAAAAAAAAAATCAGTTTGGAATGATAAGGGAGTGAAAAAATTTACGGTTTATAGGCAGACCAAAATGCAAATTGATCAGAATCCACAAATATCACAAAGGTTGATATAAACATACCACACATGCATAGTCATTGCTAAAGTAATAAATCCAAAGAAATTGTAAGTTGATCTCTATACCGTCAATTAGGGCCAAGCGGGTAAGTGGGGGATTTTTTCTCTGGCAATTGATAAAAATTATTCAGTAGTTGCATATGTATAAGACAAAGCTGAAAAGCAACTGTCATATCGCTAAATTTAATGTACAGAAAGATGATTCAAGACGGAAGTCAATAGTAGAGGGACGTGCTTGAATAAGGATAAAGCGGAGGCCTTCTTGGCAAAGGGAAGAGCTCGAGTAAGGAAAAGCAATCATATATATGATTAATCTCGCAAAATATCTTATGTGGGATTTCCTTTACGTGTTGTTGCTGACATGCTATGTTTGTTGGCAAGATTTTCTCCACCAAAGAGCCTTTCATAGTCTTTATTTTAACTTATTAAGGAAGCACATCCCGCATACTCAGCTAAAAAATCCATCTTCTCTTAGATATGCCTCTGATAGCACTATCACATATTCTTAACGGAGCAATAGCATCTCTATCTCATCTTTTACTGCAACTAAGAGAATGTAGACAGGATGGGACATGATTTCTTTCTTCCGCAATTCTTCTTTTAACATAAGCTTCGAATGTTATTACGATTCAATACAATACATTCTTATCATTTCTAATTTTTGTTTTTTACTATTCCAGCACCACTGCTGGTTCAAACAATTGAAAAACCGCTTTTCTCAAAAGCCACAACAGTGTACCTATTTTTCTCATTTCCCTAAATTTGCTTGGATTAAGCTAAGTATCCTTATCCCAATAAATTTTTAAGGATATGCAATACAAAATGTTGCGTCTGACGGAAGATATTAAAGTTGTTTTGAAGTTTACCGTATGCTGCATTGGTTTTATGAGTTACAGATAAAACATGCACGTAGGATCAAGATTAAGACACATCAATATCAGAACTGCATTTGACAGTAATATGTATGCATTATAATTTATATACAAAGTAGAGAATGTGATCAAAGCGAAGTATAAAGAACTGGAATTACTACATTTTCCCGAGATGTGTATATATTCTTAAGGAAATGGAATGGTTAATGGCTCATTCTATTCACGTCATCGAACGGGAGGACATGAAAATTGGCCCACTACATGGCCCTAAAGAGAACCAAAATGATTACTCATCCTCCTCCAAATCGCATCCTTCTGATCTCTCTTCTCTAATGGGCTCTAGTTTAGGAGCACTCGAAAACTTCAATGGCATCTCAATAAGTGATGGTGCTACCTCCATCCAGAGCTTCATCGTTTGTCTATGCTGCATTTTTGCCATTTTTAGTTGAAGTTAATAAGCTATATGATTAGAATATTCTAATTTAATGTCTCTCTTTCTCCCTGGCTTCACCTGAGAAAGAGAGAGCTGGGTTGGATCCTAACTCCTAAGATAACCAAAAGCAAAATTATTTGAAACTCAAATGAACGTAAAGGAAATATTGGAATTGTTTGATTGAAGGGTCTCTTACAAGGGGCTCTATATGGAATCGATTATGCCATTATAAGCAGGAAGAACAATGAGAAAATAATGGATCAACTCTAGTTTATTTGAGGATGTTCCAATATAGATAACCTATGCCAACTTCACAGATAACGTCTGGTGAAGAATGATCTTGTTAATATTAGCACATGCTATTGCCCGGTATTCTCAAATTATAAATATGGTAGATACCAAAATGAAATGAATCGAATTCGAAGAATTTGTCATAAAAATGCAGAGTCCCTATCCACAAGAATTATCAACTCTTGATACAGTTACCTCATTCTTAAATCATGCCAAGGCTAGGTAATCCAAACGAAATTATTACCGACTTAAATTATATTAACACATTGGATATCAATAGTTTACATGTCCAGTGTGGAATAGGTAATTGTATATTGCCACCAGTATGCTGTCACACACTAGATAAAAATTTATACTAGTTGGAGTCGATTCCACCACAATTCACAGAGTTAATTGACATAGTTTCACTACAAGCTACAGCAGCAATAACTTCTCAAACCCAACGTTCAAAATTTAATACCTCCCATGCAATGATGAACCTCTCCATTTGAGACAACAAATGGGCAAGATGCTGCCATTGACACAAAATTCAAATGAAACTGTAGTAATAACCATGTAAGATCCCTTCAGCAAAGCAAATGTTATGATAAATGCAACTATTTCGGGAAGCCACAGGCTGAAAAGCTCAACCAAAGAATACTACCTCTTACAAACAATAAACAAAATACACCTAACCGGTAAAGTTTATGCTAAAAGAACAAAAGCTCCAGCAAAATCAAACAATCAAAATCCTATATGTAGGTTATAGCTAAACTACATCTACGCTTAGTCCCCATCTGACAATAAAAACCTCAGAATTCTACCCCCATCAAAAAGAATGCATTCAAATTTTAGGTATTTTATATACAAGCAGCAGCAGCACCACTTAACATAACTTCCAGGAATTAGCAACCTGGCTATGGCAATGGCCTTCCAAATAATGGGAAGTGGCCAAAAAAAAAAAAAAAAAAGGCAGCTTTGGAACAAATTAAACCACCTCCCAAGGCTACAATAAAGCGAGACCAAATGAGATTTCAACTTTACAACATTAAAACTAAGGGTCACTAAATCATTTTCTGAAAATTATAATCTATTTTGGAAATTCAGAAACACAAAAAAAAAATGCTACGGTATTTGACAAAAAAAATTGATTTCTTAAAAGATAATGTCACATGTAGACTCTATGTTTCGATAAACAAACAAAATTCTTCTTATACTTCCTAAAAATAATAGTAACAAACACATTTTTATTGTTTTTGTAATTTTTAAACTGTTTTCAGAAAAAAAATTACACCTAATAAGGATCCTAGTTGTCCCATCCAACTTCAGTTAGCAATAAACACCCTAATCCAAATCCCTGTGAAATGGAAATAAAACAAAAAAAAAAAAAAAATGAAATTAAAATCACACACATGATAACAACAAATTTAAATAGTTGGGCGAAACTCATTAGCAACCTAGAAACAGGATCTAAATGACTAGTGACTACAACCAATTATTGTACACAACTAACATACTAAGGTTTAATACCAAACTCAAGCCTTAGACGTTCACCTGATAGAGAAATAATTAAATGATATAACACATTAAACAGAAAGGAAATACTTAACATAGAGCAACTATGAAGCAAGCATCACGGTAAGAATCGAAGTTTTCGTCCAAAGCGCGGAAAACTATCAACAAATGCAGTTAACACAAAAGAATATTATATCAATCTTTGTTACTTCAGGACAAGAATGGTAAAGCTATGCCCATCTGCCCGAGAAAATGCATTTCTTAAAACGTACACCTCGGAAACAAATTGACCAAACCAAAACAAAAATGCAGTCTAACTTAGTTAAACAGAATTTTCCAACATTATCGAGCGCAGCAGCTAAATGAACGCAAAGAAATCACATCAAATCAAATCAAAGAAGTAATAATAACCCATATGGCAATCACATCTGTGAATTTGGATTCCAATTAAAACCATCCGTGCCAAATCATCTAATTACCTCAACCAAAAATTATGTTCTCAAATTATCCAAAAACCAACATAATCCAGAAAAAATAAAAATTATCTTTTAAAAAAAAATCTCACTAAGGAGAAAGAAAAGGGTGAGCTTGATCTCAATCGAGGGGAACCTCCACGTCACCATCAGTAATCTCCTGTTGCAAGTCCTTCGGATCTTTACCGTCTACCGTGCACCCGACGGAGACGCACGTGCCCAGTATCTCCTTCACGGTACCGCTCAAGTCCTTCGCCATGGACCTCGGCCTCATCACCTTCGCAATCTCGATGACGTCGTCAAGAGAGATGTTACCATTATGCTTGATGTTCTTCGTCTTCTTCCTGTCCCTCTCCGGTTCCTTCAATGCTTTGATGACAAGGGCAGCCGCGGATGGGACGACGGAGACTTTGGCTTGTCTGTTCTGGACGGTCAGCTTGACCGTCACGCGGAGGCCTTTCCAGTCCTTGGCGGTTTCTTTGGCTATGTCTTCTCCGATCTTTTTTGGGGAGAGACCAAGGGGACCGATCTTTGGAGCGAGTGAACTAGCTGCTCCGACCTCTCCTCCCGTGACCCGTACAAACACGTCCACAACCTGACTCGGGTCGAACTTGGGCGGCATTTTTCTCTTCTGGGTGTGGAGAAGCTGAGAGGTCTGGTTAGGGTTTAGAAATGGCGAGTGAAGAGAGAGCGAGCGAAATGAGGCGTCGGATTATATAATTAGGGTTTTTGCTAGGCCTAATGACTAAATGACTTTTGTACCCTGTGTCAATGGGCTTATCTGACCTTGAGGGCGTTTGGATTGAAACGATGCGTTTTGGGAATTTGAAAATGGAGTTCGGATTGACATGTCATATAATACACAAGCTACGACTGACATATCATCCTAATTTTAAAGAACATATTGTCCTCCGTCCAAGTTGGGACCAGCATTATGTGATTACATCACGGCTTGTAGTCCGACTAATATGCGCCGGGTGAAGAATTCTTTCCAAATTTACAAATGATTAGAAGAAGTCGGAGAAACAAAACAACTTCTTCACTCAGTAAAGCTAGGCACCATCAGCCAATCTATGTTTGATGCACAATATTGTATAATATAATATAGCCTTATATTATATAGTTAAAAAAAAATAATGCTATGTAGAAACTATATTTTGTTTGCTGTAACTATGTACTATATTAATTTACGATAAAAAGTTGCAAACAATTCTTGCAAATTAATTTTAACACAACTTTATTTTGAACTACTAGCATTTTTTTTTTTAGACATGATGTCAACTCAAAAGTAAATTTGCTTTCAAATCTCTCCCTAATTTTTTCAAAGAAATTATTTTATGATATTCATTATTTTTGGTCCAAAAAGACTACAAATGAGTAAAAATAATTATACCAATAAAATCCGATTGGTTAATTACAAACTATAAAAAATAATAATAATAAAAAGAAAGATAATATTTATTCCAAAATTATAAAATATGTCTTTCAATTACATTATCTGGATGAAAGAGGAGTGTATACTTGCTTCTAGAGTGAAATGAGATAGGTTATAGAAATTTAATAAGTTAATAATTAAAAAAATAAAAAAAATCTAGAAATTAAGATAGAAATTAATTTTTTTAAAAAGAAATGGTGTACTAATTTTTTTTTTTAAAGTTGGGGTAAAAATAAAAATTTGAAAATTCAGAAGGGGCCAGGCCCACTTGGTTCCCTTCTTGGGTCGGCCCCTGCAATAAGGTATTAGGGATTGCACAAAAATTTTTATACGAAATTTGTGCAATACTTTTCATCAACAATTGTGGTCTTAATTAAATTATAATTAATTTGGTCAACGAAATTAAAATAATGTGTCTAATTGGTTGATTTATTCATCAATCTAATTTTTTTTTTCCAAATAATGAATGAATTTAATTAGCTAGATAGTCTAATTACTCAGTTAGGTTGATGCATTGATGAAATTCTACACATATACTCACAAGTATAATATATAATTCAATATTATGAACAACACTTGTGGTAATAACTTATGAAGGCACAGACTCATTACATTACTAGTTTAGGTACAAATATATAAATTAACAATAATATAAATTCAAGGCACTCAGCTTCCAAATGATATACATCGAGAGGCTTGTGGAGGTCAAGCAAAGGAAGAAATTGTTGTTAGGGATCTAGAGGCGGTGTTGGAGAAACAAAAGATCTTCTTCAGTAAAGCTAGGAACCACCAGGGAATGATGAACTGCCCTATCTTCATGCTTAAGTATTCGAAAGTCCTCAGTGTTGATGTTCTTATATAGAGAGGGAAATATGATAGTGCAAATACTCCAACTGGAATAAAAGAGAAAGTGTACAGCATAATTTGTGCCCAACTTTCCTTCTTTTTAATCATGAGCAGAACCGTTACTCCAAATGATATCATCATCATGCACACTGAAAGGAACATCATTGAGAAGCCTAGAGCCATTTTATTAGGCAGAGACTGCTTGAAGTCGTCTAATCTAAATGGTGATGTGAGAATTGAAAGAAATATAACCACAGATGCCAAAGAAAATGCGAGAGAGAATGTCAGCTATGGTAAAAACCAAAAAGAAAAAATGATTCATGAGGACAGGAAAACCAGTATTTTGATTTGGACCTCCTGGTACTGTAGATGCAGCAGCAAAGGCAACGGTAGCAATAAGGACTGACACCACTGAACATCCTTCTGCTGTGTGCTTTAGCCATTCTTTGGATGAAATACGAAGTTTTTGATTTGCTGCAGCAAAAAACCCTTCTGCGGTGAAGCCCATATTATTCCGATGATTCATGAAATAGGGTGCGCTGACTTCCTTAACTCGCTGCAACCACACCTGATAAAATTAATTATCTAACACAAGGCAAGATCAAACATTTAATAGTCTAACTTCTAATAGTTCATTTAGGAGGTGGTTGCAGATATACATAAAATTAATTTGTTGGTTCTACTTAGACTCACTTAAAGCTAGAATAAATTTGTTGACTAGTATACTCCGGGAAAAAAAGCTGTTTAAGGAAACAATAACAAAGTAATAAGGACGTATCTCTCATCAGGTGTGGTAATAATTAAAATCTCACCTCAAACCAAAGCAACTCCTACTGCAATAACAATGCTGGGCCTACCATTTTTTCAGGTATGTCATCTGGTCTTTTTTTTCCAACCATGTGCAATATGGTGTTTCCATCGCTGTCGATCTCTCGTACTAACGATGACTGCATAATTGGTTTCAATTCTTTACCTATAAGCTCAAAATTTTTTAGCTGGCGATACTTGATTGCTACATGTAATATAGTTCGTCCATGTTTATCAACATGACCAATTGCTTAGGGTATGTTTCTAATATTTCTTTGACGATCTCTACACACCCTGACTTGGCTGCTACAAACAATGGAATTTCTGCTTCACTTTTTCCTCCCAGACCAGTACCGGTAAAGAGCCCTTCTGCGCTTTCTTTCTCAATGGCTGAGACACTAGAATAGGTGCCATATCTGTGTATCTTAGGACTGCCCTTGTATAGGATGCGATTATTAAACTCCCATGAGGTATCTCTTTCCCTAAGAAACCTGGCAAGCTTTATAGCTGATTCATATTGTTGCTCTTCATTTCGAAGTCCTCTCCAGGCCAAATTACTAATATATTTAACTTTTCAAATATTAAAAAAAAAAAAAAAAATCTGGAAGTTAGCAATTGCCATCCACATAATAATCCTAGTTACTATTGTATATCATAAACAACTAAACTTGAAATTACTATTAACACTTAATCTTAAATTTTTAATATAAATTCTTCTTGTTTCAAAAATTAAGAAAAGTAGAATACGTTAATTAAATTACCAGATATTTAATTAGGAAGTTTACCAAAGTTGATCAGCTCGGACAAAGCATCTTCATCATGCTGACGATTAAAAGCTTCTGGCTGGCATGCGAGAAGCTGCAAAGGAGTCATCTCATCCATATCTTGTTGCCCAGTCAAGCACCTATAGTCGTTTGCAATTTGCAGCGCCAAGTCTGTTCTCGCATTGGAAAATATTATAATAAATAAAATATATAAAAATTAAAACCTCTTTCTTTCTGATTTTAGTTTAATTATTAATACGTACTTAAATATTCGAAAAAGTAATTTTCAGAGAGATAATGACAATTATAATTTGCAGAGAGATAATGAAAAGTTAACATAATCTCTTTGTTAGACTCTGCGCCTTTACTTCTGGTGATGGTGGTGCTAGGTTGTCACTACCTTGTGTTGTTTTGTCATTGCTCTGTTTTTGTCTTGGATTTGATTGTTGTGGTTGCTCTCAGGTTTCGGAGGTGGCTGTGTATTGGATTCGACTGCTGTGTTGATTATAGGTGGTGGTGGTTGTGTGTTCGCCAGCCATGGCTGGCCTCCGCTGGCAAAGTTTTTATTGTCAATGCTAGTATTACTACTACTTTCAGCAGGGGATTCTAACAAAGTATCTTCATCAAACATTGAACCTTGAAGCTTTTTTGCAGAAATTAAATCCAAGACTAATGAGGCTGCAGTTGATGATTCATTTGCCAGGATCATGTCGTTCTCGTAGTAGTTTCTCGTTTCCTCGATGTCATTGCTTCTCATTGTTATACAATAGTCATTGCAACTCCAACTGGGTACCCTTGAAACTGATGGCCAAGTACCTCCGATCAATGGCTGAATTCTTTTAGAAGCAGAATTTAGAGAAGAAGGTCCGTGCGTAAACTTTTGTGACTTCTCCAATGTTTTGAAAGAATCCCAAATGCCACAATCCAACACAGTACATCACTTGTTCTCTAATTTTTTTTTTTTTGTTTTGTTTACAGTATTATTGTTGTATTCTGCTGTCTTAGTTTTGTAAAATTTAATTTTCATTAAGGGATCTGGCTTTAGCTTTGATGATGGGTGTTGATGCTGATAATAATTATCATATTAGAAACAAAATTTGGGTAAAATGTTGGTTTTTTTATTATTTCATATTTAATTTAATTTAATACGTTAAATTTTTTATTAAATTTTGGATTTTTTATTTTGTTATATAAGTTTAGGGTGGGCTATTTGAACCCACGAAATTTTTCTGTAAACCCATTTTTTAAATAAAATTTATAATACTAAATTGTCCTTAACTAAAATTATTTTAAAAGCTTTAATTCTTCCCACACTCTTCTCCTTCCTCCTCTTTTGTCAAGAACGTTTAATTTCCTCATTTGTAGATATATTTTAAAAAGGGATAATTTCAAATAGTACCCTTGTGTTTTGACATAATTTCAAGTAGAAAGCAAGTTTATCATTTTCATCAACAAGAC
>JANKKC010044109.1:0-15014 GCA_026225755.1 Bursera bipinnata | reverse complement strand
TAAATATGTACTTTTAAGGGTTAAAATTATCAGTTGATTAAAAAAAGCAAACCTTAGAGGTCTTGTTGATGAAAGTGTAAACTTACTTTCTACTTGAAATTAAGTCAAAACACAAAGGTACTATTTGAAATTATCCCATTTGATATTGTCCCTATTTTTTTCATTTACTAAGTTATCAACGAAAAATATAGTATTATTCTAAATTTAAACAGCATTTGTCTTGATTCTTAGTCCTGCCATATGACAATTTATGAATCATGAGGGATGTCAAAGGGAGAACATTTGCCAGTTTTGGCGATCTGAATTATAAACACTCGTACCTGATGGCTATTTTCCTTATTATGATCACCTACTTAATAGTAATATTAGTGCTTAGAGACACCCATTTCTACGTATTTATAGGACATTATATGTAATCGTCACTATGAAGCACAGAGAAGTTTTTATGCAATTTCTCTTCTAAATTATGATATATCAAGACATTATTTCCAATCATACATAAAAGGAAAAAATTTATAGCAATGGATCTACTTAAAAAATGGCATTTGAGTTTTAATCGTGCGTAAAAAATTTAAATATCATAATTATTTTTTTATATCCTACAGTGTGTCAAACATTGGTTATTACTATCCCATATTATTTGATACCGTACTTTTACCATCCCATACTATTTGATACCGTACCTTAAACGCCTAGTGAATCATCACATATAAATTTTGAAAAATTGACAATTTTAAAAAATGTTCACTAATTTTGACCAATGTCACTTTTGTGAAGGCCATAAACAAAACCAGAATTTTCACTATCCATCACTTGGATAGTTTATAACTATATATATATATATATATATAGTTATAAATTTGCTTGATTTGCTTGATTATTCCATTAAGAAACCTATCTGGGAGGAGAAAATGCTAGAGAATTTCAGATCGAACAAGTAGCAGATAGCAACCCCAATCTATCGTCCAAACTTGGACCTCAACTCATCGTATAAATCTTACTCAAAACAGAAGTCATCCATCTTTTTCCAACCAGTCTTTCCACTCATTTTCTACGGACTTGCTACTCAGCAAAGTAGCAAAATCGAAGGCACCATTTCTTTTTCCTGCTTTACAGAACGTGAAGATCATAGCTGAATTTTTATTTTTTTTTAATGGTAGCAAATACACTTTCAAATGAAACAATATAATATTTTTTTTAAGAGTCCGACTATTGAGACTTAATTTTGGACTTAATTTTAGACATCAATTGCTTACCATTCATCTATGTTTAATCTAACGGTTAAAAAGGAAGATGAAAAATATAATCATATAATTACTCACACTCAATTACCTCAAACATTTAATTCTTTTTGTACCTAAATGGAATTAAAATAACTTCTTATTCTTCTTCACTTCCATCTACTATGCCTTTTGTCTATTAAGAATTTTTCTCTCTCTTTTATTAATGATCGAAATATTGTTTACAGACCCATATAAATAAATTTAAAAAAGAGAAAATTTTCAATAAAAACTTTTCAATAAGAAAACAATTGGTGTCAACGAAAAAATTACTTTCCTCGGAACTAATTTTAAAAACTTTATCTACCTTGAACTTTGCTAATTTTTTTTTTGTTTTTGTTACTTCTCGTTTTTAGCCATTTCTTTTGTTTTCTGAAAATATTTTCTTATTATAAATTGACACCAATTGTTTTCTTATTGAAAAATTTTTATTTTAACAAAATGATGATCAACTGANAGAAAAAATTCTTAATAGGTAGATATTATAATATCTACTATGTTATATTTGACTGAAATGAGCAATATTTATTAAGTACTTCAAAAAAAATGTTAAAAGTACTTTCCAGAAAAACACTCCTAATGCACCAAAGTACTTTCTATAAAAAGACTCCTAATGCACCATAATTTGGATTCTTATTATGTCTGTAATTTCATGAATTCGTTTACATCAATCATATATGATGTTTGCTTAAAAGTGGTTAAAATCCTCCGTTACGAGTGCCTTCACTACTACGCAAAACCATTCTAGTCTTCTAGAGTTTACAAATACAATTTACTCCAAAAAGTTTACAATGCCATGAAAATTCATTAGTGCACCAAAAAGAGAACTAGGTTGAATAAAGGGAAGAAAGAGAAATTTCAATAGCCAATTATCAACCACCATTGTCTACAGCCAATTGAATAACAAGCAGAGTTAATCAACCCATTTTCTTTAACATCTGGCTCCAGTTTACCAAACAGAAACGTTTTTGTGAAATTTAAATCCTGCAGAAATATCAGCCGAAACTCTATACCATCAAGGTTCATCAAGTTGCCTGCCATTCCTGCAAAGCTAGAATAAAAATACGCTATTTGGCACACACATTACGAATTTGGTTACCTCCAGGCACCCATTGCAAGTCTAATACATTGCAAATGGCCTCCATCCCAGTTCACTGAAGAAGATTTTCATGCACGTCGAAACTTCTGCTAAAGAAACTCTCTTCAAGAGACAACTAATAAGTCTACAAAAGATACTTTGCAAAGACAAAGTAGTTACCTATAACCATCTGACACCCACTTTTGATATTTTAACTCCAAAATTACCCGAATCTGTAAAAAAGGAAATATATTTTCA
The DNA here is from genome assembly GCA_026225755.1 of Bursera bipinnata. NCBI lineage: Eukaryota > Viridiplantae > Streptophyta > Magnoliopsida > Sapindales > Burseraceae > Bursera > Bursera bipinnata. Next base: position 12,398 of record JANKKC010044109.1, on the reverse strand, counting down.
CATGAAGATAAACTGTAAAATTGTAAATTATCACCATAGAGTCCTCAAGTTGAGAGTCTAATAACGGTCCATTCATGCACATAACGCTTGCACTGTGCCAGTCATTCAAATTTCATGAAAGAGCAGGCAGGGGCAGGAAGGAAAGAGGAAAACGAGCATTCTACCTTGTAACTGATAGTGAAGAGTGAAATGCTGTACTCATATTGTATTTGTGAGTCTCAGCTCATGTATAAATAGTTGTGCAAAAGAAACTTCAAAAGATAGTTTAGCTAAAAGTACTAATTATCTTAAGTATTGCCTTGAATTTCATCCATCATTTGCAAAAATTGGTTTAATTCAACATCAAGAATAGAAGAAACAGAAGAAGAAAAAAAAAAAGGTAGTCAAATAAGTGATACGGGAATTTAATCTATGGTGAGGTGATGACAAAGATGAGATTTATCTGTTACCTCTAAAACTGAAAAAAGAACACCTCCCTCAGCAGCAGTGTCATTCAAGCATATGTTTTTTGAGCCTGTCCTCTTATATAGTTAAGAACAGGTAACCATCAATGGACCCAAAAAAAGGGATTCTCAAAACAGTGATTCAGCGACCATGCATAAAAGAAATTCATTCCTAAAATAAATGATAAACAAGAGTGTTATAACAATATAGTTATACCTACCTCAACCCTTTTCTCCTCTAACAATAATTGATGAGAGGGAGATTGTATAGTCTCAACAAAAGCTGTGAGATGGCAAAAAAAAGTTTCACCCATGATGATTGATGACAATGTAACACAGGACTCCAAAAGCACACATTTATAAACTCTGAGATACTGAAAAAATCTACCTCATTTAATTTCAAAGCTCAGAGACCTATCTACACAATCCACTAATATGGGCGAATTGGACTTCTAGGTGACCTCCTGTGACCATGCCTAACAGGGGAACGTGATCTGCTACGATCACGGTATTTTTCCCTGTTCTCATCTCTTTCTTTTCTGAACCTCCAATCAGTCCCCCTCCCTCCATCCCGACTACTTCTACCATCCCAATCTCGAGACTTTTCATGATCCCGTTCACGTTCTCTGTGCCTTTCTCTCTCCCTGTCACGGTCTCGGTCACGATATTTGTCCCTATCACCTGAATCACTCCTTCTCCTTCTACTTTCATATTCTTTCTCCCTCTGCTTCCTTCGCTCTTCGGCCTCTTTTTCCCTTGCTAATCTTTCCTCTTCCCTTGCCTTCTCCTTAGCCACCTGGAAAACATGATTGGCATTCTTAGGTCAAAAATAACTGGATAAGTAAATTTCAAACTATGAATTAATTATGGAAGAATGACTGACCTTGTACTCAGTAATAAAATCACGAACCATGCCGTAACCAATATGCTGCTTCCCAGTAATATGAGACTGAGTCCTCTCAGCAGCATCATTTGCTACTAGAAACGAACCACAGATCTCACATAGAGCCATCTTTTTCTCCTGTGCCATCATCATTAATTTCTCATTCTGGGGCTGCTGGGTCAGGGTTGTCTTCTCAACATTAAGTATCTCCACCTGCAACAAGAAGATATCGGAAGTCAAAAACTTAAGATTGTAAATTCAAGGTAATTGTCCAAGGGTAAATTATAAGATCCTGCAAAACAAAGACAATGAGTAAAGAGAAGGCTAATGCTTACTAAGAACCAACGAAGAGTGAACACAAAAATTCAAAAAGAGATTAAGTTGTTATCATCTACTACAATACAGGAATCAAGAACAATGGTAGACTTTCAGCAATTTATTAGATTAATTATCAAAATAGTAGAGAGACTCAGGGATATATAGAGCAACCTTTCTCATAAGCGCTTCAGCTTCATCCACCTTACCAGCTTCACCAAGGGCCTCTACTTGTTCCAAGAGGTTCTTTATTTTCTCTTCCAACACAGATAGCTGTTCAGACTTCTCTACTGTTACAGGGGCAGGTGGTGGAGGTTCGACGTCTTGAGCAAGTCGTTCTCGCCCACGCCGAACTCTTCTATCCAGGTCCATGACCTACAACACGTAAATTAGTATAAGATAATATGGAAATGTTATCAAATATGCAGCAAAGAATAAATAAGGGAATATTAGAAAACTTTTTGCATTTAAGAAGTAACCTATAAGTATATTCTTTTACTTGTCTTGTAATCACCTTTTCTGTTTTCAATTTTGAAAATTAAAAAAGTCATATATATTATTGAAAAACTAATGTGAAGCTAGAATAATCTTTTCTGAGAATAAATCGGAAACTCAAGAATATTGTATTAGGTTACAGAACATAAAACTTGCTTTCTCAAAAAGCAATATCTTGTCTTCTACTCTCAAAACATACTGTTTTGTATGTGTAGAATGATACTGCTTTTTCATTTTAAGAGGAAAATTAAAGAGTATCTTTTAAATGCAAAGTATATAGTGCCAAAATAGATATGAACACCCACCAATTTCTCGCAAAATTGAGCAAGTTCAGCTTCAAATTTGGGTACATATGCGTCATGTCTTGTAGACTTCTCAAAACTAAAGTCACAAATAAAATAACTAACATAAGTAGTTATCTCTAAGATTTATCGTAACAAAAACATAGCRTCACCAAGAAACACTCAGGCAAATAAACATAACAAAGCTATAAGACACCAAAGGCACTGCAAATTTATTATGATCTGAAATGAGGACGATATGTAAAATGAGCAACACTCCCACATGTATGTAGCTTGCTATAAAAGAACTGTGCCATTGTACATGGGGACACAGAAGACTGTTATACAACAAAAATACCTTCTAACCGAGCCAGTGATACATATGATGAGCACCAGAACTCCAACATAGTTGAAAGACATGCTGGCACAAAAGCAACTGACAAAAGATTACATATCATGTTCCACTTTCAAAACCCCCCGACCCAAAATAAAACGAGAAGACACTAAAAATGAAAAATAACAGCACAGGGTGGGTGCCTTCTTGCTCATTAGCCAAAGTAGAAGGCCGAATATTACACCATATAGTCCCCTGATGATAGCCACAAACAAGGAGCAGAAAATGGCAAAAGAAAACCTAGTGCATAATGCCACCTCATCACTTCACTTGTCTACCAATCTTTATATTCGTAGAAACTTATAACTTCTTTTGCATATGGCAACACTTCGGATTTAAAAGATAATGGAATTATGGTGAGAAGGCTATCATCATTTCTAAAATCATATAGAATTACCATAAAGCTTAAACAATTAGGATGTATGTACACCAACATGTAGTGTCCCATTAGAACCATCAACACTTCATAATAGCATAGCTCAATAACAGAAATACAGAATCAGCAACACTCTCACAACAGAAACAGGTTGCTCTGAGAAGAAGTTACAAATAAAAGGAAATCAAAAAAGGCTTGGCCAACTAGGGTTGCACATTTCACAATAAGTTGTGTTTATCTAATATCATGCAGTATAAACAGACAAAAGCATGAGAAAATCACACGCAACAATTCCATATCATAAAGTATCGAAAGCCACTCTCATCCACACCTTTCCTTCAACTTTGGATCATGAACTCTAGGGCACGGTCCTGTCACAATAACACCACCCACAAGAAATCCACAGTTAGCTAAATCTTCAACTCTCTAATCATCACAATCAGTGATAGTACCACTACTTACATAATGCAACTAAAAAAGATGCTAAATTAATTCAAGCTTCAAAAGTTAAACTGAATCTGAACAAAACGAGAGATATAACTCACCAAGATCACTTCGAGTATTGACAAAGAGGTCATGAGGGCAAAATCGAACCATATAAAACGCACAAACCTCCTTATCATCCCATTTCACTTCTCTGTACCCTTTTTTCTCCTCTTCAGTCAAATTTCGAGCTGAAAACAAGCCAAACTCACTTCAACAACATTATCGCAGAAACTCAAGTAAAAAATTAAAAATTAAAATTAAAACAAAACATAGATAATGATTAAACCAAAGTGTGGTGTACGGAAAGTACCCGAACCCATGAGTTCGTCTAGAAGAGCTCGCTGAGCGTCCATGAGAGTGTGTGAAAGAAAAACGAAATACGAATTCGAAGTGAAGATTTTGAGAAAAATAAATTAATGAGAGAAGATTTTTAGGGTTCGAGAGAATTGGGAAATTGTGAGTGGATTTCGTGGGCAGTGAGCGAGAGAGAGATGAGCAAGAGGCAAAGAGCAACCTTTAACAGGCCAGTGACTGGGAGACGTCAAGACTTGAGAGACGCAAATTTCAATATATAGTGAGTAGGGTGAACGAAACGACGACGTGCCATGTTATCAAGTTTTCTGAAAACAATCATACGTGGCCGGAAGCCACTTTCTATTGAATTTCTATTTTATTTTAGCTTTATTTAATAATATTTCTTTAATCTTCAATTTCTTTTAAATCTTATATTATCTCAATGTTTCCCTCCCCTTTGTTCAATACTTTTCTTCTACTTCACGTCTGAGTTTTTTTTTATTTCACTTAATTTGATTCTATTAAATTTTATATCATTATAACATTTTTAAATTTAATCATAATTAAAAAAGTTATTTGTCTTTGTATTTATAATAAATTATTGGATTGGTAACTCCATAAAAATGTTCATAAGTTCCATGGATTTGAATTTTGATGATTTGAATCCAAAAGATTATTTATTTAACTTAATGAGAAAATGATTATATATTTCAATTAATATTAGAAGAATTTATATTGAAAATCAAACCATATCCTGCCAACATAATTATTTGATATATGTAAGAAGTTATATATTTTTTTAAATGATTAAAGAGATCCAAATTAGTGAATGTTTTAAAATTGAACATGATTTCCAAAAAAATTAGATTTATAATCGCAAATCGATACTATATTTTTTTAATGTAAGTTTTAACGTTTGAAAATTCGACAAGTTCCAATCTATAACACTCATGATTTGAAAATCCAAAAAAAGCTATCTAATTATTAAACATTAAAGACAAGATTTGTTCTAAGTTTAATTAATTTTTTAAAATGTATTTTTTTTCATAACATATTAAGGATATGTTTGGTATGCTTTAAGAAAGGAAGGTTAAACCTAAAAATTGACGAAAATAATTTTATTTATTTTTTATATTTTTAAAACATATTAAACTATCACTTTCTTTTTCTTTTTCTTTTAATAGAATATTACTATTAAAGGTACTTTTTTACTATTTTTTATTTTTTATTTAAAAAAAATTAAAATCAAGCTTGGAAAACATTACTCAGCACAAGAGATCTAACAATCTAATATAAAATTAAATTAAAATCTTATATATATTTTTAACAATTATTTAATATAGAATATCCCAAAAGAATATCACAAAGACATAATCAAAATATTTCTTATTAATTTCAACTAATAAATCAAAAGTTGTTCAAGTACAAATTCTTTGCTTCCTCAGTTGTATATACTTTTCGGTCCTTTTCTCGCCAAATTCCAGGACAAATTCACGAAAAAGAAAAATTCTACTACTTAGAATCTTGCATTTCTTTCTAAATAATTATTTTCTAAGAGCCAAAATCTTGCTTTCTCTTGTTCAAGGATACTTGCAGGCATAAACCATATCAATACCATCAATATCTATAGACCCCGAAACATTATCGGATTTTAATTTTCTTTGATAAGCTTCCAATCTCAGATGCAATCGGATTATATCGAAATTTTAATACAACTTTTATTTCAACATTTATATTTTTAACAAAATTTCAGAAATCCCCATATGAGTATTATGTTTTATATAGAGTTATAGATTCTGAACCAAATTGCTTCTTAATCAATCTGAAATGCGCAGAGCCCCGTCGCGCCAACTAAATCCAATAACTTGATTCGCTTGGAGATTCTTATCCTTCACAAGATCTGCAGTTCCTCCAAGATAAATAAGTGTAAGCTGTTTTCTTCAGCTTCATGGAATAACTTTTACCAGTTTTCTCGTCAACTGCTTGAATGGTTATGTGTTGGCCACCTTTTCTCAGGATGTCACACTGGGTTGGTGTCAAGTGTGGCACGATGTGAGCACCAACTGCAGGGCCGGACAGCAGCATCCGGCAGCCGATCACGTCAGTTTTCTTGAGAATTTTCTTGAAAGAACTCCCCTGGACAGGTTCAGAGTGATCATCTCCGCTTAAAGGGTTTGCTGGCTCAGGAGCTTCAGCACTGGTAGCAGCTTTGTTTACTCCCATGAAATCGGTAAACGGACACTCCATGATCGAAATATTTTTATCATCAGAGTGGAAATGTGGAATTATTTTGTGTACAATTTGTGATATATTTTCTTTATATAGATGATGATGTTGTGGTTTCTTTTCATGATTTGATTTGTGAAATTATGTTTGTTTTGTTTAACTCATGTTTTACTACAATTGATATTTGCTATCAAGATGTTAAATCAATTAAAAAGAAATGAAAAAAAAAATGCAATTTAAACGAAAAATATATATATATATTAGTAAAGGAAATTAATGTCCACGCAATGTTTAACTTAGCGGTAACGGCTAGTATAGTGCTTGCACACAAGACAAAATAAGTCAAGTGTTGGAACATGTAAATAACACACACAAACTGCTGGCTGCGAAAAGCTAAAACAAGAACCAACCACAAAGCATACCCTTGAGTGTTATCCATAATCCAAATTTTTTTGTGGCTCCCCTTTGATTGTTATTATGGACACTAAAATTCTTTCAACAAGTCAATCATCTCCTCATGCTCATCAACTTCATAATCTAGCTTCAAGCAGCCAAAATTTAGTAGCTTCACAGCTTGAACCATGAATGACACAGTGGACAAGCTGGTCATCTTCCTAGCAAAGCGAGATGGCATTGACAAGCTTGTCAAGACCTTCCAATATGTGTCCAAGCTAGTTCACTGGCATGTTGAGGCCACCCGGCCAGAGATTGGGCAAAGGTTCAAGCACTGGGAGGTGGCCTCTGGCCTCAGCCGAAAAGCCTTTAGAACTGGCAGGTTCCTTACTGGCTTCAATCTTTTAAGAAGAAATCCTGGCTCTACACCAACTATGAGGTTCCTGGCTATTTTTGCTAATGCTGGAGAGATGGTTTACTGGTTTTTTGACCACTTTCTTTGGTTATCAAGAATTGGAACTCTGGATGCGAACTTGGCAAGAAGAATGAGCTTCATATCAGCATTTGGTGAGTCTTTTGGCTATATTTTCTTCATCATATCTGATTTTATTGTGTTAAGTGAGGGATTAAAGGAGCAGAGAAAGCTTGTTAATAATTCTGAAGAAGAGTCTAAGGAAGTGAAGGAGAGTGTAAGGAAAATAAAAGCTGATAGGGTGATGAGGTTGATGGGAGTGGCTGCTAATGTTGCAGACTTAATCATTGCACTGGCGGATATTGAGCCCAATCCATTCTGCAACCATACAGTTACTCTAGGCATTAGTGGTTTGGTCTCTGCTTGGGCTGGTTGGTACAGAAATTGGCCCTCATAAATGAAAAATCACTTATTCAACTGCTTTGATGTTACTAATATTGAACTTTGTAAGAAGTTGAGTGTTGCGTTTCAGAATTGAGATATGAACTCAACAGTAAACTCTTTCTTCGATACTTAAATTGGTTCTACATAGAAATGCTAGAAAGTTATCAAATGTGTATGATACAGTTACTGCAACTGTGGATTATCCCGCATCCATTACATATTTTTAAGCCAAAAATATCACTTTCTGAGCCCACTTCTTGTTTATTCAATTGAAGTCCCTTCCCTTGTAATAGTCCTAATTCATTTTGATAAGAACTTCCTTGCTCACGTTTAATTAATTTCCTATTCATTACCATGCATAGTAAGGCAAACACATAGCAGAAGTGATAAAAACAGAATGTAATAATCCCAACATCTAGAGCCTAAATTAGTTGAATTAATTATTTGATTAGATTTTCAATTAAAAAAAATCTTGTATACGAGATGGACGTGTGTTACTCTACCATTGGACATATGTATATGCATCCGTTGTATGCAAGATTTTCTCATTAAACTGAAGGAGTTATATTAGATGGTAATGTCTTCCTTATGATATATTCCTAAACTGAAATAATGATACCAATTTTTTTTTTTTTTTTTTTCATATTACTGTCAAGAGCAAATGGTTATTAGCCTGGACATGTTTTTGTGCTGTTTTTATGCACATTCTGTGGACTATGAATGCAAATAGAACTTGTCATCCACAGCTGACCATTACTGACCAAACAAAAAGGCTTTCACCTAAATTTGGGTGTGACCCAATTTCATGAACATTACATATGGGTTATTTAGAAAACTAACTGTTTGTTTCTTGTGAAGTCCTTGTCAAATGTCAAAAACAGGTCATGCCACCCCTCTGTTACTTTCTCATGCTTCAATAAGCTTAACAAAAGCGTGGGATATTTAAATTATGATAAACTTGTATAAAATGGCTTCTATTTAAAAAACCTTGCACATCTTGTTTGTTTAACAGAAACCCGAATCTGAAAGGACAGAAGCATCACCACCTGTCAAAATATAGCGGAAAAAACATACTTTATGAATGATTTAAATTGTCAATTTTTTGTTTTGATTAATTACTCTTGTGTCATAAGGTTTCCACTCCAAGGTAATTTCTTACCAATGCTTTGGTTATCATTAAATATTAGTTAGACTTACTTACCAAACCGCTTTTCAACAAAATTACCAATATAGCCATGTAATTTGAATCTAATACGAATGCTTCTAGACTGTAGAGACGAGTCTTGAACTTACATGCACATAAAGGGACAAACTTTATTTTAAATAAAAACATCGAGTTTTTTTTCTAATTAAAATTTAACGTGTAATTGAAATAAAATATATGTTTTATAATTAGGAGAAAATCCTTCTTCCCATAGGGTGAGTAATGTGAAATTTCACTATTAAAATAGCGACGTGTCAGCCATCTATTGGTGAAGCAAACGTAGGAGCCGTCCCGTGCCGTGCCCCTAACCCATTTCTACTTCGGTTCTTGCGGTTGAAGGCTCGTTTAACAGTTGACTTTAATATTGTTTGTCTCTCATAAGACGGTTTCGTTTCTTCGGAGCGTCCGAGATTTAGATCTTGCCCGAGTTGAGCTCACATCACATCTTCTTGTGTCTCCGCTTCTGTCGTGACAGTTCGTTTCCCGAGTCAGGCAAGGGCCCTTCTTCTTGTTCAACTTCACTCTCATTTCTTTCTTCAATTTTCTTGATCTACGTTTTGTTTGTATTGTTTTAGGAAACAATTTTCTGATGCAATTTCGGGAGATTGAATCTCTTAACTTAAATTTTAGTGGGTTTTTGTTGAATTGTTGAGCAGAGGCTGAGATTTAGTAGTTAGATGGCGGAGGGACAGTCGAGATATGTGAAGCTGACGAAAGATCAGGCCCCTGTGGAGGACATCAAGCCTGGTGAGCTCAACCAGCCCATTGAGGTTCCTCAGGTGAGGCTATTGTAGTTTTATTATGATTCTGCTTTGATTTAAAATGGTTGTGGATTTAATGTTTAACGATTTGGGTGATTGGGCAGTTGAATGTTCGTAAGTGCAATGAGTGTGGCCAGCCTTTGCCTGAAAATTTTGAGCCTCCAGCAGATGAGCCTTGGACTACTGGAATTTTTGGCTGCACTGAAGATACCGAGAGTTGTAAGTTCACAACATTGGTTTGATCCGAAAGGGTGGTGGATTCTGTGGATTTGCAGTTTGAGATGTTTGGACTTATTTATAATTCCAATCGGTTCGGCATTAGGTTTAGGTTAGGAGAGTTTTAGGCTTTTTTTAACTCCAAAATTTGACTCCACCGCGCTCGTTCTCATTGAGTTGTCGCATGATAGAAGTGTTACTTTGATGTTTTGTTGAACTCTGGTTCTTAGATTACGATCAATTTTGCTTATCAATCAGATGATGAATTGAAATAATAGGAAAAACAAGAATGAAGAAGAGTGGATCTAAATGGATGTACGGCCGACACCATTGCTTATATGAAGTATGGAATGCTGATTAATATGGTTTGCATTGTTAGGAATCATGATTATTGCAACTGAGAAGTGAATAATCAATAATTTTGAGAAAATAAAGAAAGCAGGAGAATAAAAGATTCTGGTTTTGTTAATTGGAGTGAGAACTAAGTTATTAGGATTTTATGCCTTACCCATGGAGCTATTTATAGCTAACATGCATTCATGTTACTGCTTCAGAGTGGTTAAAGAAATGATCATTTTTGTCTTCGTTTTCTGACAATTTTTTTATCCATTTTCAATTATTTGGTCCCATGTATATTTTGTTTCTTAACTAAGCTGTAATTAATCGATTATTTTTCAATTCTCTTATTTTACACGTCTGCAGGCTGGACTGGATTATTTTGCCCATGTGTTCTATTTGGGCGTAATATTGAGAACTTGAGAGATGATACCCCATGGACTACACCTTGTGTTTGTCATGCCATTTGTATTGAAGGTGGCATTGCATTGGCAACAGCTACAGCAGTCTTTCATGGCATTGACCCAAGGACATCGTTTCTTGTTTGCGAGGGATTACTCTTTGCTTGGTGGATGTGTGGGATATACACCGGTCTTGTTCGGCAATCGTTACAAAAGAAATATCATCTCAAGGTAGTCAAGATTTTATTTTTGTTTATATGCAGTCATCAGTCAGTGTAAGTGACTTCAATTGCTTAAATGTATGCCTACTCTAATTAAACCTTTGTGCCACAGATGTACATGTAATGCATTTTGTATGCTGGCTTAAGTAATTGATCATGTTTCAGTTGAAAATTTTGTTAGTATGAAGTAGGATGGTTGCTGATGCTCCATTATCTTGCATCAGAGAACAAAGCGTTTACCATTTGTCATTTGTCTAAATTTGTTTGTACTAGGTTGTTTTCTTATATTTTTTCTTCCCAGATCAATTGATTGAAACAAAAGTTCAGGCATAATTGAATTCTAGTTAATATTTTAATGTATTTTAACAATATGGGAGGCATGTGATTGTTAATGTTTGAATTTCTAAGAATTAACAATTATGAGATGTTTCAATTGGAATAAGATCCATTGATACTCTTGTTGCCTGGGGAACCAGATCTGAAAATAAAATTTGTTGATAGTCTCTGTTGTCTGGAGAGGCCCTAGAATAGGAACGAATGCTACCTTCTTTATTGGGTTGTAGTTTCTGCTGACTCATATATTTGCTAACTGCAGAATTCACCATGTGATCCATGTGTGGTGCACTGCTGCATGCACTGGTGTGCATTGTGCCAGGAGCACAGGGAGATGAAGAACCGTCTCTCAGATAATATGGTGATGCCAATGACTATTGTCAACGCTCCCCCTGTTCAGGAGATGAACTCTGCCAGTGAAAACCAGGAGCCGGCACCATCTTCTGGAAATGGCACCACTCTGGAGATGCGGGCTTTGTGAGATCCACCGATACTCATACAGAATAAACTCATCATTTTAAGAGGGAATTTTTCTTGATGTTTTCCAGATGTTTGGAAACAAATTGGAGTAGCTTTATACGGTTTTCTTCCATGGCATTGTGGATCAGATTGGTAAATTGTAGTCTCTGTTGGTACTTGACATATAGAGAAGTTTCTTGTGTGCAGACATTCATATCTTTAAGCGTGTTTTTGAGACTACAGTATTACACATACAAATCTTTTTGCTGTTAGTTATAGTTGTTTCATTGTACAGGCGTTGCTGTTTTGTATGGGAAAACTGATATCATTTTGAACCACTAATGGCATATTTGTCCTCAACTTAAGGAAAATTAGAAAAGAAATAGAAATTGTGGTTTGTGGCTAGATTGAAATATGCACTTATTAGACCTCTAAACGTTGCTGGTCCTCAAAAGTGTTTCTGATTTCATAACATGCTTTATGAATACCATCTTTTTTTTTCAAGTTCTTCATTCATTCAGTCTTAGGAAATTAGCACTTTTTCGGTTGACTGAAGTAGATTCAATCTATGTATTTTGAGCACAAAAATATATTGGGAAAACAATTGATCTTATTCTTTGACAAACCACCAATTCTTAGACGATTTTTTATAATTTTTTTTTTTTAATAAAACCATTAAGATCAAACCTTTAATATTTTATATAAAAATTAAAAATAGATATATTAAAGTTTTAAATCTCCAAATAGTTTTTAAAAAAAGTTGTATATTTGTTTTATATGAGTGAAAATTGTGTAATATGTTTTTTTAAAATTTTAAACGTATTAATAACTTTTGTATTTTTTTAATAAATTTATTATTATATATTTTTAAAATTTGATGGTGATATATTTTTTTTTCTCTATACGAACGTTTAGGTAACTCTAGAAGGAGTCGGTCGGATGAGTTAAATAGAAAGGCAATGGCAAGTGAGGTTGGTATGGTCGGCGGTCCACTTTTCTTCTGATGATCAATCAGCTGATATCAG
>JANKKC010044108.1:0-14995 GCA_026225755.1 Bursera bipinnata | reverse complement strand
GAAAAAGTGGTTCTTCAGAAAATGTAAATGACATGTTAAGAAGTTCTTGTATGTCTAAGATTGAAACTTTTGTCCGAAGATAATGATATTGAGCTTTTCACCAATCAAGAGGATGAAACCATTGAAGAAATATTTGAAAACAACCATTAGTTGTCTCTACAATTGCTTGGTGGAATAAGGTTATGAGATGCCAACTAGTTAATTATATCTAACCAAGTTAAATTCAATATACTATGAAATATTGACACGAAATACTACAGAAATCATAATATGTCTGGATTGAAATCTCATTTTTGTTTCGTACTTGGTAAATCTGCATGTAAGAATATACAAGATGAAACTCAATTCCTCTAAAGGGAAAAGTTTCCATTGTTGTGAGAATCTTAACTTAGGTATTTCACTATTTGTTCATGAGCACTTTGATCTAAACGTTGTTGTTGAAGTATGGTCCATATTTCTAGATAATTAAATTATGAGGATGGTAGAGGATTTATCACGAAGACATAGATAACTTGGGACTTGACCTTCTGCTTTGAATTGGGTGAGTCTGGTAGTTGGTTATAATAAGTTAGTTATTATAAGTATGATACTTGTAACTAATAAGTTAGTCGTCTAAGTATAACTGCAATAACTAATAAGTTTGGTGGTTGTAATAGGAGAAATCTCTTCATCTATAACAAGAGCCTTCCCTTTCATCTTGAAAAGAGGAGATAGAATCTCCCAGAGAGTTTACTCTAGATTACTCCTGTACTTTTACTCTTTTTCTTTTCTGATCTTATCATTCTTTGATCCTCTGTACGCAATCCCGATTTTTCAAAATTGTTCTGTAATCCATAAAAAAATCTTTACCAAAAGCGATGTCGTAATTCCAATAATGGGTTTGCCGTAATAGTTACTGTAGCAGACTCATTGTGACTAATTCTCTGTTTATTGGCATTATATAATCACTGTTCTTTACTGTTCACCTGATTACTATTCAAAAATTTATTTTTGGATTTTTTAGATATCTATCTTGATCTTTTTGAGTTAGCCCAATAAGACTGTAAGTCATTGTTGGAGAAGCTCACTAACAAGTAACAAGATAGAAAATTTGGAAGATCCAAAAATAAGTTTGTTGAATTAGGTTCGGATGCACAGTATAAATAGTGCTACTATAGTGTTCACTATCCAATAATTAGTAATCCACTACAGCACAAATCTACAGTACACCAGTAATAGTATCCGTGAACAATGAACTTGCCACAATAAATCCACTGTAGTATCCTAGAAACAGTAAACTGCTAAGTCTTTGTGCACAATAATGATTGTGAACAGTACTCTACGTGACTCACGTATTGTTAACTATTCAAGGCCTGCCAAAAATTAAATTCTGTCCCTTAAATAGTAATCTCCTGATGCAACCCAATTAAGACAGTTTGGTCTTCAGGCTACAATAACATGTTTCCCCAGTAGGTGCAGTATTTCATGGAAAATTAGAACATCTCAAAACTTATATAATCAATGGTGCCTTTCAGATAGTTTGCAAATCTCTCTACGGCAATAAAATGATCTTTGTTAGGATTTTGAGTATATCTACTCAATTTGCCTTCAGAAGATGGAATGTTAAACCTTATACAATTTATTAAACAAATAAAGTTACCAATGATTTGGACATACTCAGATCGATCAACGCTATAAGTTTTTCTTTAGATGAGTATTTACATCACATGGAGTAGTCGGTCACTCGAAATCAAATACCTAAACTTTCTAAAAAACGTCTCAACATAGTTTTTTTGAGATAACAAGAGACCAGCATAAAATTTAATAATTTTAATGTCAAAAATAACACTTACATCACCCATATCTCTCATATTAACATTTGAAGTTCTAGTAATTCTTTGATTCACATTTTTGACTCACTAATGAGAGCATTAAACAAAAATTAAGATTATGTTTTGGTGTTTTCAGAAACCAGAAGAGCTTTTTGTAATTTTAGAGAACAAGACACTTTTATGAGCAGCATGCGATGTTATGCCAGAGAAAGGACCAGCCAAAAGGTACAACTTTTATGAGATTGTTAATCAGTGATATTCCATCTTTTGAAAAAAAAAAATCCCCATTCAATAAGGGAAATTCGACAAGTGGCTGAACAATGTTAGACGATCTTGCCACACTTGACTGTTGAATTTGAGAACGAAAACTTACATTTCCATTTCTAATGTTAACCAAGAGAAGTCTACAACTAGTTTCTATGCCTTCACATTTCGCATAAAATATCTTAAGAAATCTAGAGTAAAGAACAATGAGTGTAGGGAGGTGTAAATTAATAAGATACGGAGATGGTGAATGGCTGTGCAGGGAAACATTTGAAGAAAGTGTCAAATCTAGAAATTCTAAAATAAGCAGAATCAAGAAAGCACATAGAAAGAATTTTAACTAAATTTAAGATTGATAGCAAACAAAAATCCTAGGCATTCTTTGGCTGAAGGAATAAGCATGAAAATCTTCTATGGGAAAATAAATTGAATCATTGTTGGATCAGTTAAAAAATCACTTCAAAAGTGCTAAATTTATCCATACTCATCAACATTGAGAATGAAATCATAGAAATATAGACAATGTACCATGCTTTAAGTACAAGATATATAGCAACTAAAGTAACATGAAATGGTAGAACAAGCATGAAAAACTTGCATACAACATTTTGTAAGCAGCATACCTACATTAAAAGTAACTAAAGCTTTACAAAAATTAATTCATATTCATATTGAAACAATAATAACAATTCACCACATCAAATTAACAGAACACAAGCTGTTTAATCAACGAGGGGCTTTCTTTTTGCCAGCAATACTAACTCTCTTACCCTTCAAGGTGCGGCAATTGTTTTTAGTGTGTTGGCCTCTACATGGCAAGCCCTGAATGTGCCGCATTCCTCTGTAGCATTGAATCTCCTTCAATCTCCTTATAGCAAGTGCATTGAACCGCCTCTACACAACACAGATCAAGAATTGCTTAAAATCCGAAACCTAACCGGAGCACAACCATGTTTTTATAGAGAAATAGGGAGATTGTTATTACCAAATCTCCTTCAATCATGTACTTGGAGACTTCATCACGAATGACAATGAGTTCATCCTCGGATAAGTCTTTGGTGATTTTGTTCTCAATATTGAGATCAACGAGAATCTGGCGAGCTCTGGTGCGTCCAACTCCATGAATGTACTGAAGAGAGTACTCCAGCCGCTTGTTGTTTGGGATCTCTACACCTCCAACACGAGCACATTGGATGCTCAGACCGCGAAACTGCACCACAACGCAATAGAATCAAATATGTATTAAATTTAGAAATCTTATTAACAAAATAAACCAATTTTTTTTTTTTTTTATCTAATTTCATATTCCAATAAAAGAAATGATAATATCTTATCAACACTTTCATTAACTGAGACGAAAAAATAAAAAATTAAAGCCCAAACCAAGCATGAGAAATTCAAAGCAAGAACAAAACCAAGTAATAAGAAGAATAACTTAATATTTCAAAATATGATTCATGTAAATTAATAAAGAAGTAAAACCAGATTATAAAAAATCTTTAATAGTCGAAGAGTGAGGGAATAACCTGAGGATGCTTTGAAACTGGAAGAGAGAGTGTATTGGAGAGAAGATTATTGTTGCGTCCGGTGCATATAACAGAGAGTGAGGGCGCTACAGGCATTGCCAATGTTTGTGCCATTTCCTCCGTTGCTTTCCTGTGCTTTCTCGGCAACCAAACGGAAGAGTAAAGAATTGGAGCTGAGGCCTGCCCTTATCCTCTTTAATGGGAAATGATAATGTTACCTGGACAGGGAGATAGCATGTACACTTCCTTTATCTAGAGGCCACGTGTGGTACTGAACTTGAAAATGAGGCCTTGAGGCTTAATTCCAAGTAATTGGGATGGCCCAACTATAGTAGGCCATTTGTGCGAAAGTAAAAGGCAATGATAATTTTAATATTTATTTTACTTAATCTATTATTTTCTTGATAATTATTTGTTTGTTGGACTTGAAATACAAAATCAATCGATAAAATTTCAAATTATTGGAAAAGAATGTTCTCCATTTCTACTATTGTCAAAGAGCCTTCACTAGAATTCATTTGAAGCATCAAAATATTTTCAACAGTACCCTATTGCCATTTTTCAACAGTGTAGTGTTCATTTGATGAAGAGGCTAAGCGCAAAGTCTTTTAATCTTGAGAGCATAATTTCTAAAGCATGAACACACTTTTTTCCTTGGAGAGTACCCTAAGGACGTCGTTTCCTCTATGACCAACCTTTTCTTCAGTAATTTTACCACCAACAAAATTTCTTCAATTGTAAATTCTTACAGGAGTATTAAGGAATTCTGGCAAAATTGTTACCAAATTTTATTGTTTGAAATAAGCTCTTTCCTAGTCTTAATAGGTATGAATCAACGAAACTTATTAATAATATAATCTATCTGTCTACTTATACTTAAAACCACTTAATTATAACTAAAATTAAAAATACGAGTTAAAAAATAATAAATTTATAATTTATATAATCTATCTACCTAATTATACTTCAAATCGATAAAACACCATTCTTTTATAAACCAAACTTTTGATTTTTTATCACTTTTTAATCGGTAGATAATCATAAATAATCATTAAAAAATCGTCGAACTCACAAAAAAATTATAGGATAATTATCAAAAAATTATCTTACAATATTATATAATTATGATTAAATTAAAAGATAATTTTGTTATAATAATTATGAATAATTAAATTAATTATATAAATTAGAGAGGTTAATTATTTTTAAACTTGAACTCTTCATTAATTATTGTTATGGTATACTGGGAATAACGATGAGACAACAACATAGCTTTTAAGAACATGACGTGGCAGCTATCCCATTGCCAGATAGGAACAGGGAAGCAGCATTAGCATCTGCAAACCAAACAAGCTTCCCATCTTTGGGCCGTACCAACTGGGCCAGATGAGGCCTATCTGATTGGAGATTCGTCATCAAATTAAAAAATGGACGGGTCACATCAAACCCCGAAGCCACAATAATCACGTGCGCAGCAGCGTTAATAACTGGTAGAGTGAGGATGACTTTCTCCATAGATGCGTTAGAGGAGACGAGGGCAACCCACTGGGAATCCTCTTCGAGAACTGGGTGGTTAGGGGAAAAAGATGCCACGTCAGAGTGGGTCCCGAGAGTTAAGAGAACAAGGTCAAACCTGGGGCAGTCGCTCGACGGAGAAACGGGCACCGTTCGTTTCCTGACTTGTTGCCTGATGGAGAACTCGTAGCTATTGGCTGCTGTCTCTCCCGGTACGCCGTGGCTCACTGAGATAACATGCGACGGCAGTATAGGGACCTGTGTCAACATTAAACAAGTGTAAAGAGACGAGTAAATATTATTAAAGGAAATTCTCAATCTCATGCGTGGTCGGTTGGTCAACTTCAGTGCCGTGTTAGCTTTTGATTAATTTTCTTTTTTCTTGCCTGTTTATTCTCTCTCGATTCTTAGTTTTTTTTTTTTTTTTTTTTGAGAAGCAAAAAAATAATTAGTTACTCTTTTAGTGGTAAATGATTTTAAAGTTGNTTCTCTCTCGATTCTTAGTTTTTTTTTTTTTTTTTTTTTGAGAAGCAAAAAAATAATTAGTTACTCTTTTAGTGGTAAATGATTTTAAAGTTGGAGTGTCTAGATGTGCTCTAAATTCAGATAATTAAAAAACATGTTGAAATATGTACTAGTCAATGGTACAACGTTATAACATCTAGCTATTTAAGCATTAAACCAAAAGCTAAAGAACAATGAGTAAGAATACTGCAATAATTATGTATATATCGGGAGAGTATCGACAACTTCAAATTCTAGATTCTGCTGATATTAATTAATTCATGTTCTATATCTATAGAGAGTTTCTGAGAAGTGCTACTCATTTTGAAAATAAAACTCGAGAAGAATTCTTTAAGCTTAAATGTTGTTCTTTCAATTTGCAAGATTTGAAGCAAAATATTGAGTAAATTTGTACCAAATCATTTATTAGAAAAATGTTGATATATTTTTTTATTTCAATCCATCTAATATTTTTGTGTTATATCTGATTTTATGAGCAACCGCTAAATCTCTTAAAAACAATCATTTTAGTAATTAATAATTAGATATTTAGTTTATGCATTTATTTAGATTAGTGTGGGATAAATTAAAAAAAATGTTGAAACATATAATGTCATCAAAGGGAAGAAAAGAGTTTGAAATGAGTTATGAAACGAAAATGTTGGTGTTGGCATGTTCTGGTTTCTTATTATTAATCATTTTCAGAACGGCCGCAATAATGGAATTAGTCAAACCAGTCTTCCCTTGTGATTGGCGGTGGACAGCTAGAAATAATTGATAAGACGAAATTGTAAGCATCAGCTTCTACATTACTTTCTAGCTCATAGCATGTGTAAGGAAGTCAAATCCATACGTAAAGAACAATGTGAGAGAGAGAGAGAGAGAGAGAGATGAAGAAACCTTGGAGATGAAAGCTTCAGTCGCTTGCCTGTAAAAGCTATCAGGATGTCTCTTATTTGGAACCACGTTCTCCTCAGCCCAAAATACATGCCATTTTGACCACTCCATTGTCTTCAGGAATGGTGGCCTTGTAAGCTTCCTAGATGACAATTTCACGCATGTGTACATGAGAAAACAAATAAAAAAATTGATATTCTATACAAAACTGTTAAAGGGTTACAAGAAAGATTAAGAAGTAGAGAGGCTGAGAAAGAACCCTAGACGGTTAAGTATATCTCCCCCTGAAACCACGAGGGAAAACGAGCCTTTCTCATTTATGGCAGATTCAGAAATTTGATAAACATAGTCAGCAAGACACGAGTTGAGCTCTTCACTAGTATCAAATAATCGCAGTTCTGGTTCTCCTCTGCTGGCCATTATTATCAACTTTCTCTAAAGCCGAACCTGTTCCTCTTTTTGGATAGTAATCATATGGTTTGCAGCTCTATCTCTATGCTTTATATAAGACAAGAACAGCAATAGAGAGAGAGAGAGAGAGAGAGAGAGAGAGTTCACTACATAAATTTGTAACGAAAACGACGAGAGATCGTTTACTTGTGGATTTCGAATTCAATAAATATCCAACCCTTACATCAAGACATGGAAAAATGAAAACCATAGCTAGCTAGCTGTAATTTTGCTTGTTTTTTCGAAACTTTGACTCTACTGGATAAGCATGAAGTAATGAAAAGTTACCGGTACTGCAATTACTCTTGACTTGCGCTTGCGGAAGCCAACAAAATATTGCCATAAAAGTTCAAATATTCCGGAATAATAAGCATGTTACATGAGTATTTTGTCTATTTGCACTTTCATATTTGGCCCAAGCATATGTTCAATGCCTTCTTTTGGTGAGATTAGATATATCATTAAAGGTTTACAATGAATCTAATTTGGTACAGAATTCGAAGATAAGTACCTTGATAATTAAGAGAAAATAAAATATGCGTATTGAAGAAGAATAATCAATATCCTCTCCCAGCTTGCATTTTGATTTTAATGAAGCGATGCAATTAGCCATTGAGTTTGGTAGGCTGTCATACTGAGTCATAAATAATATATTTACATTATAGTACTTTTACTAGGCTCCAGTCGTGATAATAATTGATACATTTATGAATAAGCTGAATATCCGTCTTTGGTCTAGAATAAATCCAAGAAGCGAAGCACAATGCATTGGCAAATTTAAAGTCTGTGCTGTGTACTGGGTTGGCTAGAGCGAGAAGTAACTCAAATTGATTGATTATCTGTGCACGGCCTACAAATGCTTCATGGCGGTGGACCACTCATCATGGTGAATATCACAGGAATTACGAGAACACAAATTCAACAAGCAATTATTTATCGCACACACGCTTGGCCCATATTTGTCAAGGAAATGAGTGAGTTGAACAGATCATATACGACCGAGAAAAGACAATTTTCATTTTACGGGGAAATATCTTGGGAAAGTCCCATTTACTAGCCTCTTCTTTTAATTAGTAATTTGCGTATTGCGTTTGGTCACTAACAGAGCTGACCCATTATTCCTAAGCTCATGATTCCTAGTCAAGTTGCTTTTAAAATTAAACGATTTGGATATTCTTCACTAATTCTGTTAAAATTTTTGAAAAATCTTGTCACATGTCCATTGTTTATTATCATTTTTATGTGATCATTTTATTGTACTAGTAAAATTATTACAAATTCTAAATCGGGATTGAATAGCGCTGGAAATTTAGAAACAATGGTAAGATAAACCTGCTAATCCATTTCGAGAAGTGATTTTCATGCAAAAGCACGTAATTACTCGAGTATTATTTCACCCTTATTTGATAAACACAGATCAAGATCTTAATAGATTAATTAGTATATATATAATATTCTTCGATCTTGTCCACATACAGCATTTTGATTAAGTATCCATTGATGCATACCAAATCTAAAGGAAAGAGTTAATTATCAATTGGATATCCTCGGAGCTAACAGCTCCATCTCCATCTCCATCCATGGAAGCAATAATATCCTGGCAATCCATGAGAGACAAACCAACTCCTAAATTCTCCACAACTTCATGCAGCTCCTCTCCTGTTAGGATCTCATCTCCATCACAATTGAGAGACTCAACAGCTGATTTAAGTAAATTTCCAAGGCTTCCAATTTCCATATCTTTGGTGTTCATCTCCAAAAACTCCTCCATGCTCAGCAATCCGTCCTTGTTAGAGTCTGCTTGTTGCATCATTGCGTTCACATCTTGTTCACTTGTTTTGTAACCAAGTGAACTCAAAATCCCACCAAGCTCTGCAGCAGTAATGGAGCCGTCACTATCGGAGTCAAAGGCTCTAAATGCCGTCACTAGACTCAGGACATTGCTTAACGTCTCGGTTTCGGCAGAGAGCGACCCGAGTTGAGCCATGAAAATTTAGAGCTGTAGAACAACCTGCCTCGCCCTTTGGTCATCTAACTCTATAAATAGTGGTACTGCAGTGGCCCAATATTCTTCTGTGTCGACATAAAGTTGAAGAACGATAAAGCTGAGAGATTCTTATGCTTAAAATTTTTATACTTATCCTCGCGTTGCATGTAAAAGATTATGCCAATCGTGAAAGTCACATCAGCCATTTCTGCACGACAGCTTATTGATTCCTCTATTTTAATTTGCAAAATGTACCGTAAAGTATCTTGATTAAACCATAAAGGGTACAAGGAAAACTTCTAATTGGACTCAAAAAACTGAAAACCGAATTTGTGAGATAATGGAAATATTCATAAAAGTTTTCTGATAAGCATGTACCAATATATTCTTAAATTATTCCAGACCTCAAGAAAATTATAGATTCATCCTGTCACTATATTATCATATCTGCTAAAGTAGATTTAAAAGCCAACGAGTCACTTGAAGCCATCATTCTCCAAGTTGCTTTCAACCATTACCCATATCTAGTTATCGCGCTTTGTTGGACTCTACACAAAAAAGATGCTCATTCTTCACTTCTCTCAGAAATTTAAAAATTATGTGTAATTTTTTTTTTTATATATTTTATTTTATATCTTCTAGTCTCTAGAACTTGCCTATGAGGATGCTGTTTAACAGTTTCGCTAATGCTGTCCTTCATTTAATGGGCTTTATTTACATCTGGAAAATTCTGATCTGATAACTCTTCAAGTACAGTGCTTGAAGTCATGAGTGCTACATATTCTATTTTGCAGGTGAGTAAATTTTTGTATCATCACGACTCTCTTGATTGATGTTCATGATTTCACTTTGCGTAATTCTATCACGAGTCGCGCGTCAAACAATCCTGGTGCCATGGTCCGCCAAAAGAATACCTACTTGTTGGATTTGGAAGAGTCGCGGCGAAGAGATTAGCTACTGCGGTACTGAACTTTGTGGATTCCTAGTTTGTTCTTTGTTGGGCTGCTCGTGGAGTATGAAACCTAAGCAGACACAAAGTTGGGCGTGCTGAGAAGCCACCAGCAACAATGGGCTCAGGAATATTTTTTTCTCTGATTGGTATTATGTTATGCTTCCAACCCCTCTGTAATAACATATAAAATGAGGATAAGCTACGTTTAGCAAATGTAACAGGACATCTTTAGAGTAATATGGGGGAATCACTGGTACATATTATTTTACTTAAGTTATTAAATTAAACAGGTTACTAAATTGATGAAATTTGTGGGTTATATATTGATAGAGTTTAAATTAATCACTCTATAGGTTACAAAGATGTGAAGCTTTAATTTCCATGCAATAGTAAGTCATAATCAATATATAACACGTTTAGATGACTATCTATGATATGTTATGTACACCTATTAAAGACAATATGTATTCTCTACATATTTGGAATTAATAGGGTTGAATCTAGGACAATGATTTATCAATTTAGACATTTTATTACATTTTACCCTAGGTGGGAAACATTTGTCTCTGCTTTTAATCTGATTTTTGGACTATATTGTAAATAATTTGAGCCCTTCAATTAGGCCCATTTACATGCATTTGCGGAGTTGAATAATGAGTTTGGATGGGTCAGGTTCCTTTCCATTGGAGGAAATGTTGGGCCAACTTGGAGTTGTTCTTTCAAGTTGCTCTCATAATCGCACCGCTGATCAAATGAGAAATCAAACTGTCAATTATTTTGCTGTGTATAACTTGGTCTTAATCACCAAGTGGACGTTTCTAGCTTGTTATTCAAATACAGAGACGACAAGCAAGCTTCACATCATGATTAAGTGAGTGGACCAAGGGGCTTCTGTTCTCCACCACAAAAATTTACTAACGTTTGGAACTTGTGGTTCTCCCTATCGATCAAGCGCAGTGAACATGTGAATTGCGTCAGTATCTATATGACTATTTATATTTTTATGTTCTCACATGAACATAATCTGGAGTACAGTGCATGCAGGCAGTAGCTTGTATGAAGAACTGGGTCCTTATACCAACGAAGATGAAGACTGACTATGAAAGGCCTCGATACAGAGAGCTTCTGCGAGTGTCAGTAATGGAGATATAAAAAAGTCGATAGTGGGACTGGAAATCACTTTCACATTTGTGTATTATCATAACATATATCCTGATTCTAAAGGTCCCACAGGCTTGTGATGAGCTCGTGGGCAGTGGGCACTGGCTTTGATTGCGTCCTCCGAATCTGAAAGGTCACCTTAATTAATCAGCATATATTTTCTAGCTACATAGTTAGCTTTGCTTAAAGTTTTCTATCGAATATCATCAAGTCATAAAGAAAAGTAGAAAAAAATGACGTGACCAATGATGCATGCACAATGGATAGCATAGGAGCTTTTACGTTTCTGTTTAGATTTATGGGATCAATGAATTATATGTCTTCGATCATCATGTGATTGCTTTAAGCATATGTAGATTTCTCTCTCTCTATTAGATTGGTTTCTCTCACATGCTTACAGTTTGCTTCACGTGCAGCTTCTGATCATCTTCTCAGTTCACTTCGCTAGAGGAGACAAATAATATTGCTAATGCTTTAGCTGAAGATATTTCCATCAAGAAGTCGCTCTCAGTGCCTGGAAAACTAACGTTATCAACTTTATATCAGCAACGTGTGCCACACAATAAATTCTAACGAGAAGTTTCTGAGTTTGAAACTTGTATTGTCAGTTATGTTAGACTTTGTTATCATACATTAAAAGTCACCCATATTCGTTTTCATAGAAGTTGCCTCAATCACATTCGACTGTATATGGTTAACTTTTGTGAGTTCATGAAGGAAATAAAAAACCCTCCAACATGACATTTCTCTTTAGGAATATCAAGTAATCTCACATAGATCCGTTGTTAATAATATGTTTTTGTTTTAACCAATTAATTTGCAAAACCAAACCGACGGCATATGTCTCTTTTCATTAACATCATGAGAATCAGTGCCCACTTATAATATAATTAAAGTTTTTTTAGAAGAATCAAATACTTGTTTTAAAAAAATCCAACTTGATGTTAACATAATCCAACTTATTCTAGCTTGAATTTGTAAATACAATCCAATATTTTATAAGTCATAACCCCCGAAAAAAAAAAATTTAAGGCTTGGCTACCTCACAGTGATAGCCAGATGTTCGTTGAGATAAGAAAAGGGCAAGAAAATATCTTGGCGTATTTAATAATTAACTTTTCCCTTTTGACAAATTCATTTTGATTAAATTACAACCAAAGCAAAATATTATATGCTTTGAAAATGACTATGAATTTGCTTCGACGTACGTTGCTCTGTCCTCTTATACAATTAGTCGGAGGCCGATGGAAGCAAATTGCCATCATTTACTATTATTATTCATTAAAATATAATTAAGTAGCTACGGCTTTGGAGATAATGATGGTAATATCTTTTTGTTCTTGTTGCAAGACAGCCGTGCAAGCATTGTAAAATAATTGGTTATTCTCACCCAATGTTTTGGAGCCAATTCTGATTGCCCAAGTTGTGTGGACTTATTTTTTCTGTTTTTATTTTATTACTTAATTAAACAAAGCACCCTACCAACTAACATGCTAGCTATTTTATTTTATTTATAATTAATTAGTCTCATAAGATATTTATAATAAAAAATGACATATATATATATATATATTGTTTTGTTAATTGGGTTCTCTTTTCTTTATTTTAATTCTAGGTTTTTATTTCTTATACAACTTGTTCTCTCTGTGGACTCTTTCCGTGTTGATTTTTTGTTGGATCGGCTTAGCTTAAGCTAAAATCATGACAAAGCTAGGCTTGGTCTTAGCCAGGCCAGCGCCGCGTTCCTCCCGCCGTTCTTCTTAACAAGCCTCAAATGTTTGATTAATTGCAAAGACTTCGCCTCAAGTTTAATTAATTTCATAAAAACCAATCAATAATAATTGGATATTAACGTGAAGGGAGTTGTAATTGTAAAATTACCGAAAACTTTTTAGGTTAAAATTTAAAGCTTTAAGTATTGCAGTTCAATGTTCGACAGTAATTGTATATGACGAAATGTAATGAGTTTTACATTTTTGAGTATGGATTTCTTCTGATGTAAGATAAAAATAGAGGAAACTAATGAAATAGATAATTTGGTTTATGTTTAAATATGTCCGTTTAGATTAGAAAATGCATGTTCTAAAATCTTATATATTAATCTGAGCAGTAGGTGTCTCAGTACGTCAGGCAAAAGAATAGTATAACAAAACAAGATATGATTTATAATTTGCAAAGGGCAAGTGCCTGAATTAACAAGCCCTAAGCAGAAGACCAAATTGCTTTCCCAGCTAATTCCTTCCGTAAGATAAATAGAAATATTCGATATTGACTGAATAACAATTCCATTACATAATATATTTCATGCATGGTGTCCAACAATGATGATTTCATATCATAAAACTGTATCTTTTAGGCATGACAGCTGTGATATATAACTGGGAAATGACCATTAACATTAATTTACTTAATTCTAAAGAGAATTCCTTTCCAGGAAGCTACTTTGACGACTAACACTGCATAATCAATTGCATTAATAGTTAGCAAGTTAGGAACTTTGATGAATTGTTTAATGAAGGACGAGTTTGAATGAAGTATTGGATTGTTTCGTGAAAGACAAGTTGATGATTGAAAGCAAGGGCCCCGGAACCAAGGTGAGATCCAATTGTGAGTTTGCCAAATTCTATTATTTTTTTATGAGACGTACGTGAGATGATGAGAATAGTAAATTGAATAGAAACAAATTGAAGGAAGGGTCAGATAGCTGAGCGCGAAAGCTAGTTAGATGACCCTTCAAGCATCAAACAGCAAGGGGACCAGCGGGGCCAAGGAGGGTTGGTTTGGCTGCACCGCAACAGGGGTTGGCGAGTGGCTCTCGGACGCTGCGGTGGCCAAGTATCTTTTTGGCCCAATTTTTGTCCCACTTGAATTTACTCTTCTTGGTGTAGAATGGACTATTTGTTAACAGCTAACAAGTACGTGCTCAATGAGTTTAATTGGTATATATTTATGGACAGCCTTGTAGCCATGCATGCACGCTTTTTTTTTTAAAATCACATGTGTTTTTACCAAATGAAAAGGTAAAGATGAAAAATCAGCTTAAGAAGGATCACACGAAACCTTCACATTCTCTATTCTCTCTATCTCTCTTGATCGATCTGATATTTCAATCGAGCTTTGCGATTTTAACTTGCATTGCTTGATGTTCCTGGAACTGCATATGCTATAAGACTCAAGTGGTTAAGCCTCCTTCACGTGACACATTTATTACTTGGAATCCTGAAATCTTCATATCTTTTTTGGACGCAGACCAATCCAAATGATCTTAAGCCTTACGTGCTGAAATCCCTGTAGCGATTAAAACAACTTATTTGTATCTCATTCATATGCCACAACCACAAGCATTAAAGATCTCTCCTCAATGTAGCCTGCTTTCATATTCACAATATATATGTATGGTTCGCTTTTATTTCAAGAATAATTCTCTCTATCTCATTGAGTTTAATCCTTCTAAAACGATTTATCTCAATCCTTACCGTGATTTTCAGTAATGTTTATTCATTGTTTCCCACTATCACCTCTGTAGCAACCATCGGTAAAAAGCTTGAAGCTCCATCGATCAATCTGATACCAATCAGAAATGTTCTGATACGAACATTATTGTAAACTACCAGTTGATATTATATACACAATAGTTTTAATAAGATTTTCTGTAATTTTCCGTTACATTTACCTCTGAAGATCCTAATGAGTTAGTGCACATATACAAGATAATAAAGCCAAAAATCTGTTAGTACCCTGGAACAATATCTTGATAAAATCTCAAATAAAGCTTGACACAACTGTATACACTTCTCTTTCTTAATTATATATATTTGGTCTGTTCCTAAGTATGTAGAAATATGTTTGTACATATGTGGAGATCTTCTATACTATTTTAGAGGTCAAGGAATTGTAGTCTAATTATCACATAAAATAAGTTTATTAT
>JANKKC010044107.1:0-14971 GCA_026225755.1 Bursera bipinnata | reverse complement strand
ACCCAAACTTTTTAATTTTATAAAAGTCTTTAAAAGTCATTAAAAGTCTTAATTGAATACACCCCCTTAGTTTATTAGATTTTACGTTTTAGACCCATCAATTTTAATTGTTTTTAAGAATGAACGAAACGGCGTCGAAAAACTGATCTAATATCTAATACGTGACCGGATGTGACTCGCCGATGGACTCCAAATAATCTCACACTGTTTAGTGTTGACTATTAAACTCGGCGGATATCGCCACGTGGCTACGTAAGTCATAATCTCATTATTTACGCCAACCGAAAAATAATAAAAAAGGAGAAATTGTGAAACGATTTTTGGTACGGCATCATCCCTCACCTTCTGTCAACTGCATCTATTGAAATCTCAAAGCACTTGAGAAAATTTCACTCGTTAAACCAACTCACTCCCGCTCTCTCCGTTAACAGCAATAGACCTGTGACGAAGTAAGTCCCCTCTTTCTCCATCTGCGTAGTTTCAAATTTTTATGACTTTTCATTTATTTACTTAATTGAATGTCATTATTCGGTATTGTTTATATAATTTAGAGCTATTTGTTATATTTATAGGGTCTCATAATGTCTATAAAACATGACCAAATCGATTTAAACGCCGACGTTGTTTCGATTGACCGGGAAAACGAGGCTCAATCACCCGTTATCAGTGACTCTGTAGCCGAAACCCTAACAAAGTGTTTTAAGGGTCAGGGTGAGGGTCAGGATTCAGTTGTGGATAAAGTTAGGGTTTGTGAGTCAGCTGAGGTGATTTGTGATTTGAATATTGGCGCAGAGGATGTTAGTCAAGGTATTGAAAGAGAAATGGATGTTTTAGATAGTGTAGCTAATGTACAAAAAGGTAATGGGTGTTTACATAGAGAGGACGATTTGGGAGACGGGGAAGAAAGTATAGCTAGATATGGTAATGATGTCTCTAAGCATGATGAAGATGAATTGGAGGCTGCCCACGTAAATGAAAGGGCTCCTGTGAAAGTAGGGGTGAGTCATGATGTGAATGTGGGGCCCATTTTTGAGGTTTCAGAGCAAAGGACTTATTTTACGGAAAATTCTACCTCATCTGATAAAGATTCAATTCAGTCACCAATTCACAAATCTGAGGAGGTAACTTCGGATATCTTGGAAAATCAGGATATGGAAATTGATACGCGACCAGAGTATAATGAGGATCAACTTGTGGACATTCACATTTCAGAGGTGGAGCCTTCTTCAGATGTATTGAATAAGTCATATGCAGTCAATCTTGATGTTGATTTGAGTCCATTTTTCACTAAAGATGGAAATGTGACTGGTGATGGGAGCACAAAACTGGTTGCCTCGAATTCGGAATTTTGTGCTTCCGATTTGGTGTGGGGTAAAGTAAGGAGCCATCCTTGGTGGCCAGGGCAAATATTTGATCTTTCGGCTGCGTCACAGAAGGCAAATAAGTACTTTAGAAAAGATAGTTATTTGATTGCTTATTTTGGGGATCAGACATTTGCTTGGAATGAACCGGCAAAGATTAAACCTTTTCGAGAGCATTTTGCACAAATGGAAACGCAAAGCAATTTGGAAGATTTCCACTATGCTGTCGATTGTGCCCTGGAGGAGGCTTCTAGACGGGTGGAATTTGGGCTAGCATGTTCTTGCATCCCTGAGGAAGCCTATGCTAAGATCAAAACTCAAATAATAGTTAATGCTGGAATTAGGGAAGAATCTAGTACAAGATATGGTGCGGACAGTTTTTCAGATGCCTCTTCTTTTCATCCCGTAAAACTTTTTGAGCATATACAAGCATTAGCCCTGCCATTATATTATAATGGAGATGATAGGCTGGATTTTGTGACCACAAAAGCTCAATTGTCAGCATTCTATCGTTGGAAGGGTTATTTGCTGCTGCCCGAATTCAATATGCTTGGTGGGTTGCTAGATAGTGATGCAGAAATCCCATGTTCAGGGGAAGTGATGCAAGATGCTGCTCCTGATCTTAAAGGTCAACAGCAAGTATCCTCTGGAATGGGGAAGTCAAAGAGTCAAGTTGATACTTCTAATAAGCGGAAGCAACGCTCTGATAGTACTCATTCAAGCAAAAAGGAGAAAAGCTTGATGGACTTGTTGGCTGAGAGGTGCACAAATACGTCAAGAGGCAAGAGAGAATCAGACGGTAAAGCTGAGAAGTTGATTTCATCATCTTCTGGAAAGAAACGTAAGGTGGTGAATCTCATATCTGATGATGTAGCTGTAAAACATAAGAAGTTGGATTCCATTTGTGATGATGTGACCATGAAAAATAAAAGTGGTAATATGTTGCCTGTGAAGCATGAAAAGGGTGATTTGTCAAGTGGGGAGGCTAACAAGTGTGTTCCGCTTAAGCAAACTTTCGGGGTTGGAAATAGCATACTTAAGGTTGCAAGCCAAATGAATGGTTCAGGTCCAATACTCAAGTTTGGTGATGGAATGTCTCCAAAATTTCTGGTTAACAATAAAAGCAAGGAGAAATCTGTCATCAGAAATTCTCGAAGTGAAAAGAACTTGTCTTTAGAGGAGTCTTCCCCTGATGACTTTCTGTCACAACTCTGCTTAGCTGCCAGAGACCCCATGACAGAATACAGATTCTTGATTTCTCTTGTTAGTTTCTTCTCGGAATTCAGGAATTCGGTCAGCCTGGAAAAGTCTCCGGGAGAAGTTTCTGGTGACAGAACTAGGAAAATATTGAGCACGTGTGAAACTAGTGAAACATCTGAGTCAGACCATGTTAAAGATTCTTATTGGACTGACAGGGTAATTGAAAGTATCCCTGAAGACCAACAATCACTTGAGAATGAGAATGAAAATGAAGCTGGAGCAGTATTGCATGAGACCCCAAGTCAAAAAGATATTTTGCCTGTTGAAGCACAAACAGCTATTCAATTGAGTGCCAATTTGGAACCTGGACGGCAAACTGATAGTGATAATCTTGCACTGGAAGAGGTAAAGCCGGTGGATCCCCTAGATGGTTGTTCTAAAGAAGATCTCTCTCCTACAGCTTTGATTCTGAATTTCACAAACTCAGATTCTGTTCCATCGAAAGAAAATCTAAACAATATATTTAGCCGTTTTGGACCTTTGAATGAACCAGAGACTGAAATGTTGAAGAGTA
The DNA here is from genome assembly GCA_026225755.1 of Bursera bipinnata. Lineage (NCBI taxonomy): Eukaryota > Viridiplantae > Streptophyta > Magnoliopsida > Sapindales > Burseraceae > Bursera > Bursera bipinnata. Next base: position 11,836 of record JANKKC010044107.1, on the reverse strand, counting down.
AGCGTGCTAAGGTGGTTTTCAAGAGACGCGCAGATGCAGAATCAGCATTCAGTAGTGCTGGAAAATACAGCATTTTTGGGCCATCACTTGTCAGTTACTGTCTCAAGTACATGCCTTCTATACCAAGTAAAGCTTCGCGCACCACAAAGCAAAAGAGAAAAGTTACATCATCTGTAGAGGAAAATGCAACTTGATTTTTGGTGTATTATTGTAGTGTGAAAGTTTGGGCATTCATTCTCAGATGCAAACTTATTTCTCAGTTCTTTTTTTTCTTTTTGGGTTCAGAATGATGGATGCACTCAAAATGGGTAGGATAAATTAGTTGTTGCGTTTGTCTTAGGGAGTATACTTAGTACTTAGTTTTCATGTCTTACCATCTTGCTATTAGAAAGATAGACCCTTATGAGTTGATTAGATGCATTAGTAAGGTTTGCTACACTGACAGATGCCTCAAGCCATCAGGGGCCTGTTAAAGCTTGAATTTCTTCTCTGCTTTATTGGTCCATTTGCTGCTTGTCTTTCCTTTATTAGCCTCTTGGACCATATCAGAGGTAGAATTTCAATACCTAGATTGAAGTGTTTCTCGCTGAAAACTTTTCAGTATAATATTTGCAAGCAAAAACACAATCGTATTGCGTAGCTGAAATTGGGTGTCTTCGAAAAACATTCCGCCCATTTCGTTTAATAAATTGGAATTAATCAGCTTGAAGTGCAGAGTTCCTTCTTCTAGGCGGTTGGACAATGGAGGGCACTGGCTGAGACCTTTTGAGTACGCCCGTTGGGTTAAAGTTCTTATTTGAAGTTCAAGTTGTCTCTCTACTGGTTAAGAAAAGTAGCATAGTTTGTATGTGTGGTTATACTATGAATTTGGCTCTTCAGCGCATGAGTATACACTCATTTATACTATTACAGCGAACTTCCTTTTCCGCCTTTTGTCCTCCTTTCACTGCCATAATGAGCTAGGCTTGAAACACGGCCTTGGACAAGGATGAAAAGCTTTACGAGTACAAGCGCCTCGCCATGATGATCTGCTATAAGTGACATTTTAACTAAGCCATAAAGCCTGCTACCTTCAGCTCCTTTGATGGCCTGAAAATGAGAGGTGGGAAATTTTTTTATTTTGAAAAGGGGTAAATTCAATTCCCTACATTGTGGTTTAAGAAAATTACAATTAACCATCAATAGTCTGAGAAAGTGACACAAAGGTCTTATGCTGTTAGTTTAAATAACTAAGGTTACCAAAATTTGGTTAAAATGACTCAATTATGCTTCATTTTAATAATTGTTTGTTTTACAACATTTTCAATATTTAAAGTCTTTGAATTTACAAAAATTTTAAAAATAATATAAGTTCAAAATATATAATCTTTATAAAAATAAAAATAATAAATTAAAAATTAAAAATTTTCAATACATATCATTAATATGAATTCAATATTACAAAATAATTGTACACATGTTAATGATATTTAACTAATGTAATTTTTAATTTATTACTTTTATTTCTATATCGAAATTATAAATTCTGATTTTATATTTATAAAAGGATTAGGTTATTGTAACTTAAATTTTTTAATTTAATTTTATATATTTTTTCATGACTTTTGATTTATTATAATTCATTGGTGGGAAAGAGAATTTAAAAATTAATTTCTTTTATGTCAATTTGATAATATTTTTCACTATTAGATTAGAACAAATAAATAATTATTAAATAGTATCAAAATTTTAAATTAAATTTTTAAGTTATAATAGTATGAACCTTTATAAAATATAAAATTGTTAGTGAAGGTTAACTATGTTAGTTTATCTAAATTTGATTAATTTTAATGGTTTGAAACTAAAGACAGGGGAGACTTGCATCACTTCCTGAAAGGGTTAAGTCATAGACATTCCCAAGGTTTATTCTAAGAAATATATTCATCTCTATTATTTATAAAGTAACATAAAGATTCTTATTTTGATATTTTAAGTAACATTAAGACCCCTATTTTTATGTGTTAAAATCCTCATATTTTTCAATTCTGAGGGTGTCTATGTTACTTTATGAATAAAAGGGGTAAGTTTGTTACTTAGACTAAACCTTGGAGGTGTTTGTATATTTATCACCTTCCTGAAATCATTAATCCTTAAGTGTATTTCATTAGTCAAAAAAAATTTGTCCTTTGAAAAATTAGGGGTGTAAATGAAGATAATTGGAAGCCTTAAAAGTAGGAAAATGTTGTCGCCATATGCTTTCAATTTTGTCCCTCGTTTCCAACCAGATTCTAATTTCCTTTTTCGTGAAAAATATTTAACAAATATTGAAAATTAGTTGAATGTGTATTTAACTGATTTTTTAAATAACAATTTTGATTTGTTTTTCATCCCACCCTTTTCTAAATAAAGCACAAATTAGCTGAATCTCCCTCTGAACGTTAGTGTAACCAAAGCAGCAGTGCATCTCTGAGGTACACGTGTCACGGGGATCTCCAAAAGTCCAATTTTTTTGGCAAGTTTTATGGAAGATTTATAGCAATTTTTAGCATGTTAAAAAAGTATTTGATAAATTTTGAAACTAAAAACAAAAATTATTTAAGATTATAAAAGTGAAAAAAGAAACATTGATGAACCATGATATCATATCAAACGGTCAGCAACAATATAATCAGTAACACAGCGAATCTCTAAAAAGTAAAATGTCAGTTTGAACCGCACGATCACTCCTACGGGCCGCCAAGTTTCAATCAACATGCCAGACGCTCCCTATCTCTGTCTTCATGCTTTCGTATATAACCTTTTCCTACCATTTTTAATTATTCTTAATTTTTAAACCGCCGCTTTTACCAAAATTCAAATATTTTCTCCCTCTATACAAGAACCGCCTTGAACTCGCTAGCTCGTTCCCATTTTCCCTCGATCTCAATATCCATCAATTAACGGCTAAATTCACTTCAGTATCGTTTCGATCAGCCGATAATCTCCGAAATGGACGACTCTGAGAAGCTGAGCGATCTTGAAATTCGAGGGCTTAGTCTCATCGACGTCTCCTTCGAGGACGATTGCCTCATAAATTCGTCTTTTACTAGTCCTCTACGCCCTCCACGTTCTGGTTTGTCTTCTTTCTTGATTATGACTCGATCTTGCTTTTCTATGAAATCGAAGAAATTCTTCGTTACTGTTAGTCGAACTGGTAAATTAGGTATGAGTTACGAGAATCTTGTTGTACTCTGGATGCCTTTATGTTGTTCTTTTGGTTTCAACACATACGGTTATTGATTTGAAACTAAAGCAGAAGCGAAGATTGAGGCGTTGTTGCTATGTATATATGCTCTAGGTTTCAAGTTAAAACTTGAATATCCTCTCAATTTTCTCTGAATTATGTTTGTTAATTTAGCATTTAATTCACTCGATTTATCAATTTGTGATCCTCGATTACGTTAGTTTGTTTTCGTTGTGTCAAGTGCTTCGTAAAAATAAATTTATATATTTGAAACTGTATCTGGTATAATTCAAGGAGTAGCATGGAGCATAAAGCTGCCTTGGTGTGAAAATGAAGTTCTTTTTGTTGATTTTCAAGTTTCTGAATTTTGTTTCTGGGTTTATAGTAGTGTTTATTATCAATTCAATGTTCTTATATTTACAACGACAGTTGTTAACTGATTTGATTTGATATCACATTCAGAGAATCAGGAGCAGAAAACCGTTAGGTTCTTGGAGCCTTTTGAAGCTGTAGAAATCTCATTTAACACCCCTAATGAGAAGGAAGAGTCTCAGCCAGTGGAATCATTGGATTCAGGAAAGACAAGAAGTGGATTTAAATACAACTTGAGGAAAAGTTTAGCCTGGGATAATGCTTTCTTCACCTCCGAAGGCATGCTTTTATTTGAACTTTGAAGTTTTGAGCTGACATGTTTTAGTTTTCCCCTGCATCTGTAGCCAAAGTTTGGAATTTATAGTTAGAGATATTTTCTTCCTTATGATCAGGGGTGCTGGAGCCTGAGGAGCTGTCTAGCATGATTGGAGGCACTGAGAAAAGCGAGAAACATGTATTACCTGGAATTCAAGAAGATGTCCACAAATCTTCAGATTCACTATCAACATTAGGCAGTGATACTTTGACGCTAAAAAGTCTTGAGCTAGATTTTTTTGAAGATATAAGAGCTTCAATCCAGAAATCTAGCAGAGTGTCCAATGTGGCCAATTCAAATAACAAGAAATTAGGAGTGAGCGATTCCCAAATTATGCAGTGTAAGTTTACATTTTATCCGTAACAAGAGAAAGATTTTCACCTTGTTTGGTCAGCATGCTGGTACACCTTTTTATTGTGTGTGGATGCAAAAGGATTTAAGGGGGCAGAATGCTGATTTTGATTTTAAATTTCTGTTGCATTCCAGAAAGATGTAATATATCTTTTCTGCTTTTTGGATGAAGAATATACCATTGTTGATACCTCCTTTTACAGCTTCTAACCTGACACTTCAATATTACCACTATCACCATCACATGTTACATTCTGGCAAATCCAAACAGCTATATTCAATGAGATTATGTAACCAGAGTAATTCCTTGGGCCATTGGATTGAAATGTAAGATGAATGGGTATTAATTAGATTAGTTTTTGTTCTTGAGCAACTTTTCAGGGGACATTAATGGCTCAGTTCAGCTATTTAATGTGAAGAAATATTTTAGATGGGTGAATGTCCTTGTGAAACTCAGTGAATAGGGTTCAGATGTATTTTGCTTCTTGTGTAATTCCCACATGCTTGAAGCTTGCAGGATGGTCCGTCTTTGATCGTATTCTTGACTGTTTCTTCATCTTTCTTGCCTTTTTCCCTTCTAACTTCATATTGATGGAGCTAGCCTGTTAATTGTTTCAACTTCTAGGTATTGGTGGAGGCATATTAAATTAGTCTTCTATGAGCATGTAATGTGTATTGCGTCGAACTCATTTCAAACTAACATGCTTTTTTTTCTTTGTCAGCTTCAAAGAAGGTGGATATTGCATCTCAAGATAAGGTAAAATCAACTCAAAGATGGTACCTGTGACTAGTTATTAATATATGAATGTCTTGTATTTACTGATTAATCTCAATATAAAATGGTAGATGAAGCCCAGAATTGCTTCCAGGAAGCCTAGTGTTGGCACTCAAGGATTAGCGAAAGCAACAAAGGAGGTCTCTGTTCATCCACAAGCCTCACGGGTATACATTTATTTAGTGTGGCCATTTAATTGTGGCACATACTGTGTCATTTAAATCTCTCAGTCTCCAAATTATCTGGCTTCTCAATCAGCTTATATTTTGTCATCTTTATGATTTGTATAACTTAAGAGAAGTTTTTGGCTCTCAGTAATGCCAACTTAGCATAGGCATTTCACCTAATTGGCTTAGACATCACAAAAGCATGACCAGATCTTGGATATGGTTTAACTGACACAATTTCTTTACAGTCTGTTGTTACAAATGGAGGGTCTACTTCATCTCCTTGTAAACCACCCAAGGCACTGGGTAGGATTAGTTCCATCTCAACGATATCAACCAAGAGAGCTTCCATGGGTGCTAACCGTATCAAATTGGAAAAAGATAATTCAAAAAATGCATCTGGTAATTTTACGCCCACTTTATATATTTAGCCTTTTTTATAGGCTGAATTTGTTTTACTGATTAATCAGGGCTTAATTGTTTAGTTCATGTACTGAATATTTTTGCTTTAACCTGATTTAATGATTGTAGGTAGAGGAGCTCCAGAATCAAAAATACCTTCTGGTGGTTCACGGAATATTGCCCCCAGGCCTACACCACCTTCTAAATCTTCTTTGCGTTCTTCAGCTGCAACCAAAAAAGAGCTAAGAACTTCTTGTTCCTCATTTGGTAGTTCTGGCAGTGCTTCATCTGACAGCATTGGTAAAATTTCCTCAAATTCCATGAGAAGAAAAAATGATTCTGGAACTAGTAATCCTTCTTCCTCAAGTTCAGCTGTCAAATCCCTGTCAAGAACCACACCAAAGGGTAAAACTAAGTCGGGAAGTTCAAATCTCATGTCTAACTTGAGGTCTGTTACCAAGCATTCTTCTAGCATATCTCCTGCTAGCTCTATCAGTGAATGGTCCTCAGAGTCAACGGCATCAACTTCTACTGCTACTCAAAGGCGTATTAGTACAAGAGTGAGTCAGGATTCTACCTCTTCCAAGGGGGTCTCTGTAGACAATGATGCCCCACAAGTTTTGGATTCTCATAATAGCTTCACTGATCAATGCTCAGTTGGAAATGATGCTAAGGTCCCTAGTTTCAAAGGTGAATGTCTGAAGGGAGCTTCGAGAGGAACTGAGACACTTCTTTGTCCAACTTCCATGAAACCTTCTGGCCTTCGAATGCCATCACCTAAAATTGGCTTCTTTGATGGGGTCAGTTCCATCTTTTCTCTTATAATCACTGCAAACTAGGTGGGAAAATGATTTTCCAAGCAGCTTTCAAGTAAAAAGTATGCATATATATATATATATATATATATATATGTCAAGTAAAACTTCGTAAGATATTTGTTTATCTTGGATGGAAATATACACTGGCTAAAGCATCTTAACTTGCTCTGTTTCATTTTGCAAAATTTGGTTTGATAGGCAAGTATAAAATTTGCGCATGAATTTTTATGTTTGCAGGTCAAATCAGCAGGGCGAACTCCCAATGGAAGTACGCAAAATCATCCTGGTATACCGAGTGCCTTGCCTAAGATTGGAGCTGGATGTGTTAGCCCAAGTGGAGGCTCAAACAAGGGAAAACTTGGAAAGCTTCAGCCTGCTAGAACTTCATTGGCAATCCGGAGCTCCAAACCTGATGCTCAGCAAAATGACACAACCATAAAAACTAGATCTCCTTTAGCTCTTCCAGAATCCTCAATTGCTGCAAAAAGGGTCCCTAGTGTTTCAAAAAATGTAAAAAGCCCACTTGTATCTCCAAGATTCCAGGGTAGAATGTCTCCTAAAGTTGGTGGAGAAAGCGTTTTGAAGGCTGAGAAAGTTGGGTCTAGAGGACAGAATATAAGTGTTCCACATTCTGCTTTTGCAGAAAAGAATGGCAGCCCACGTGTTAAACATAAAGTGGGCGCTGAACACAATGGTAGAGCCCATGTATCGGGTTCAAAGTTCAGTCCTATGAAGGAAGGACTTAATGTTTCTAGTTACGTAAGTTCCATTCCTGATGCTGAAAATATCAATCCTTCTCAAAAAGTGGGTGAAGATGCAAAATTTGACAAGCATTGCCTCAACCTCAAGAATGACTTAGGTTCTCTTCATGATTTCAATGAGAAGGAAAGAGTTCAGTTTGAAGATCAAGTTAATGATCTGACTAGACAAGTTGGAGTCATAGATATGAATCTGGAGGTAGAGAAAAAGGTTATCTCGCCTACTTCGGAGAGCATTCTTACAGAGAACTAAGATGGTGTGAGAGTTAGGCGCATCATTTTGCTAAAGGTGCCTAATAGTTTATCGAATTTGCTAATATGCACTAGAATTAGCGACCTTAAGAAATTCTCCGTTTGGTTGATTCTGTCATACTTATATGGTTCCTGTTTTTGTTAATTAATCTTGTATTTTGATATGATGCAGGTATTTTTGCTTCTAGCCATATCTTATAGAATCTGAGATGTGGACGTGGAGATGGCTATATTTGCAATAGAAGCACACTTTGCGATCAGTCGGTAAAAGAAAAATTCATACTGATAAGGAAGAAAAGATTTTAGTGGTTTGAATGTATATCTTATACATAATTCCATATTGAGTAGAATATTTATATGAATTTTTTTTAATCTATGTTCCTATTTAAAATTTGTTGATGAAATCCATCTGCATACGGTAGTATAGATTTCCAATTTTGTCTGTAATGTGTTTCCTCCTCAATGAAGTCTTTTCAGGAAAACATAATGACCTAATGGTTTACTGTGGCTGTTTACATTTTCATGCCTTCAACAAGCCGTTGATTTTAGTTTTTAGTGATGAATGGCTGTTCAATTGGATAAAAAGGTTCAGTAGTTCAGTTTCAAATCGTTTTATATTTGATGCTTACAATCTATTTAAGCGTATGGTTTGCTCCTCGTAGACAAACAGAGGTAGGTAAACAGTAATGTTAATACTCATAAACAATGCCCGGATTTTGTTGGGTAAAAGCAAAAAATGGTTAAATTGAGGAATCTATTCTGAGTTTTAGTGGACTTTTAATTTTTATGATAACAAATTGAGTAAAATATAAAGTAATTTGTTTGACATTTATTTGATTCTCTAAAATATACAACAGACAGTTATTTGATTCTAATAAGTATAAAATAAGATGTTAATATATCCTATGCACCACATGTTTAAAAACATCATCTTTTAAATTTTATTTAAATTCTATTCTTTGCACTCCCATATGTTCCATACATATTCTTATTAATATTTATTTAATGAGAATAATTTGTTAAAAGCAACACGTAATTGAACACAAATTGGGATAGTATTTAAGGGTGCCTCCCTGCTTCTTTGACTATAATTTCTTATATATAGATATCTCCATACGCACGGGCGAAGGAGATTCCATGTCAAACCAAGTAGTATCATGCTTGATTTTTTCACAAACCCAAATTCTCTTTGTTTCTTCGATTAAAATTTATTTTCTGTGGAGTTGTTTGTCTCTGCAAAGGAAAACAATATAGCAATTGTGTACGTGCAAAGGAGATCCCATCTCCCATCTTAATTTTAAAAAGTTTTGGTTAATGATAGTATGTTTCATTCCTTCTAGATATATTTATGTTCATTTGAAATTTGAAGGTTATTCAATGACGATGGTGTTTTTCATTCTTTTCTTCTATTTCGTCCTCTTACAATTAAGGATAATGAAAGATTAATAAACAGAATATTATGGTATTTGTTAGTTAAAATGCTCATTAGCAAAAAAAAAAATGGTATATTAGAGTTGGAGCCTCTAATGATGTCCTCGAAAATAAATTAAGGGTATTATTCTACTCAAATTAGGGTATTAGAATAAAAATAGATATATTTTTATTAAATTATAACCATTTTTATTTTTTATTTTTATAAAAATATAATATATTATAATTTAATTTAGAGTTTTAATTTTTTTTTATTTAAATTGAAATGCTTAAAGTATACATAAGGTTTGTATAGCGCCACCTAATTTCAAAACAGATTTCAAGATTTAACTACTTTCTTCGTTAAATTCCCCTCAACATGAATTTCATTTAAACCAAATTCAATATAGAAAAAAATACTAAATAATTTTTAAAATTATAAAAAACTAATAATGAAGTAAATATATCACACCTATTACAAATTGAATATAAAAATGGTACTGTTGGTTATGTGAAATGATGGAGCAAATGTCCGAGGGAAATGACGAAACAAATGTGTAAGTGAAATGATGGCGTAGGGCTGCCATTTTGAATAATGGAAGAAGAGAAATTGGGAGTGTGAGGAGAAACTGAAAGAAAAAAGGGATCGGAAGGGAGAAGTTAAATTCCCATTTAACTGAAGCACATGAATTATTGAATTATTTACAAGTGTAGTAGGAGTTATTTATAGAGCCAATGCCAATTTAATCAAATGAAATTTTGCGAACCTAATAGCCAATAGCAATTGCCGTCTAATCTCACTTAACTATGACAATTAATTATTTTAAAAAAAATTCAAAATCCCAAAACTCATATAATATTAGAGAAAATAACCAAATGAAAGGGTTCCATTTACAGTTTTCTTTTTTTCTTTTTCTTTTTTTTGTTTTTTGGGTGTTAAATTGTAGATGAGTTATATGCGCGTTAAAACGTTTTTGACAAACAGACTCATTAAACAATAAAAGAGATTTAACTAATGGTAAAACCCCTCTAATTTTGGTTGTTCCAAAAATTACCCGAACACATATTAGGCCCTAGTTCTTATAAGAACCGAGCAGCTCTTGGCCACCTAGAAACGAAAGGATATCTTCAAATATGCCAATGGCAAACCAATTGTTTGCTTGGCAAATATTATATATGACAACCTCAACTAGCTAGAAGATAGCCTAATGTGAGTTTGAGAAGTCGGCAACCGCATGCCATGAAAACCGTTTGAATAGTAATAACCTTTTTATAAATTCCTGAGTCAAGGGGCACCACATATGCAATACATTAACTAGATGATTGATCAAAAAATAGTTCACAAAATCGACTCAACGACAAAGTAACATTCCCAGTTCTTAAAATAAACTATCAAGAAACTGTTTGAGAAGACCGCCTGGCCTTTAGGACCTCGGCTTCTCCTTCTTCTCTTTGAAGAGGGCGAGAAGGGAGACACCCGAGACCTTAACAACCTTGAATCTAACACCAGGAATATCACCGACGGCGTGACCCTTACGACCAAATCCAGCAATCAATACCTCATCCTAAAAAGACATATGATACATTTCATAGTCAGGAATGCAGGAAAAACAGAAAATTTTAACACAGTAATTCTGAAAAATTGTATGAATGTCGCAAAATAAAACTTACATTCTCTTCAATGTAGTTCAAGCAACCATCATTTGGAACAAATGCAGCAATCTTCTTCCCATTTTTGATGAGTTGAACCCTTGCACATTTACGGATGGCAGAGTTTGGCTGCTTAGCTTCGATACCTCTGCACATAATCATCATAAATTTTGATTAGTCACAGAATTCATTTTAAGAATGAGAGCAAGTATAAGCACATGCATCTTACATCTTCTCAAGGACAATGCCTTTAGCATGGGATGACCCAGCAAATGGCTTCTTCCATTCGTTGCCAAGGTTGGACTTTTTGTATGCCTTGTCAGCCCACCTTTGATTCCTGCGGTGAGTCTTCAGCTTGCGCCCAGCTCCCATACCACGTGTCTTCCTGAAAACCAAATTTCCCTTCAAATACATATATATACACTCACACAATAGAATGGAAAAAATCTGAATTAAGGAAGACTACTGCACTCTTTTATAATGGCCAAAAAAATTTTTTTCCAGACGATTGGGAGCTGTCCTAAACTAACTGTTAACTTAGATCTAAAAGCACAGCGTACTTCCCAAGGCCAACTAAACAAAATCATAAAATGATCAAATTTTAACAAGCCAGAGACCAACATATTCACAAGTCCTTCAAATTGATTAAGAACAAAATCTAAATCATCAATGGGTTTCTCAAAATTTCAATTCGTTGAATCCTTTCTCTTTTCACCTTTTTATCCTCTTTGGTTCATCCTATCCTGTTAATATACTTTTTTTTTTTCATTTTACCAAATAATAATAACAACAACAACAATGGATGAACCTATGCCCATCACAAGATCAGACTCAATCAGTTCATCCCTTCATCTCTTTATATCAGCATCGACTTTTCAGTAACTAAGAGGAACAATAATAATATGAAACCAACATCTAAAAGACCCAAAAAGCTCAAATTCAAAAACCCTAGATTCATAGGTAAACATGAAACCCGCAGTAATGTAATATTAAAGCCAAGTGACTATAAAGAGAGATTTTATTATGCATACCCCATGATTGCTTGGCGAAGTTGTTCGACTGCTACGAAGCTCTGAAAGCGAAGGCGAGCGGAATAAACAGCAGCCGCTTTGTAAAACCCTAGCACTCTAAACTGAGATGGATGGTCTATATTTATAGAAAGAAGTACAATTGGGTATGGCTGAACTGGTCCATGAAGGTTGGAGTTTGGTCTTAGCTTCGTTGGGTTTAGTTTGGGCCTAGTTTTGTTCCTAATCAAATGCCGGTTTTCATAAGGCCCATCGGAGCTCTACTAAGTACCCCTGTCTGATAGAAGTTTTTATAAATGATTTAGGGTCCGTTTGGTTGGGTAAAATTACACATA
>JANKKC010044106.1:0-14961 GCA_026225755.1 Bursera bipinnata | reverse complement strand
TGCAGGTGCCCCTTTCAAGGAGGCAATGCTTCTTGTTAGTCTCTGCTGGTTCTTTATCTCACTTTTTTCTTGACCATTTATTTGAGGTAAATTAGTCATTTTACTTATTATTAGTAAGCATTTTTCCATGTATGGCTACCGGAGATACATGAAATTGTAGTGTAAGAACCGTTCACCTTTATTGCTTTCATTCTATTTTAGTTTTATTTCTTTGTATGTATGCTCTTGAATTTGTAGATATTGCCACATGCAACAGTTGTTGTTTGGAGTCAATTTTCTTCCTACGTTGTTTGCAGAGAGACTTCTGTTTCTGTTATTAGGCTTTGGGAAAGATATGGTCAACTTTGGAGTAGTAACCGTTATATAATTTTCTCATGATTATCATGGACAGAGATGAAATTTTAAGTTGTCTATAACTATTGGAACATGGGCTCTGACTTTTGTTTAGTAAGGGTATCGATAAACTAGCTATATGTTTTTTCAGAAGAATTGCCAAAGATGGATTTCCGGAAACTGTTCCATCCGAATTTTATTTGTTGTTAACAGTTTGCAGTTTAGATATGTCTCTTCCTTCTTTTTCTAGGAGTATAGATGGATGAATCCACAATAATTGTTAAGCCGCAGTTTTATACAATTGGTGATGGATGTACTTTTGCTACAAATTTTAGACAAAACCTGTTAATTTAAAACTCATTATGGCATGTGGGAAATTGAGGAAATTTAGTTTAATGCTTTTAGGTTCTAATTTTTACAAATTACCCTGTATAACAGTGTACGCCTGGAAAGAATGCATTGCTTTTGAGACCCTGATAGCACATAGCAGGGAATTTCGTTAGGATAAGATTCTGTTTTTAAAGAAACTACCCCTATCTTTGATGTAAGACATCAAGGGAAGTAGATTTAAGCTTTTTTGGCTTGTCTGATACGTTGGATTCTCAACACTGCAAAGAAAAAGTAGCCACCTCCCAATGGAAAGCCAAACTGTGAATACTTGAACATCCTCCTTCTCTCTTATCTCTCTCGCTCTCTATTCTTGTTTCATATGTTATTGTTTGTGCAAATTATTTTGTTCCTATATTGATGGATCAAATATTTCCAATTGTATAGGAAAATGGTCATTCATCAATGTATACTTGGATATTAGGCACTGGTTGGTGGAAGAATCGAGCACCTATCAATCCAGATGCTGTTGTTGTAGTTAGCTTTTTGTGCACTTGTTTAATTGGTGGCTTCATATATATAAACAGGTATGTGTTTTTGGGACATCACAATCGTCTAGTTTTATTCCAGACATTTACGTGGTTATTTACACAAGTTTCTTGATTATTTTGGCATGCAGAGTAAAGCCCATAAAGTTGGCTAAAGATCAATCTTATAAATCATTGAAACTTATTTTGATTATAGCAAGCCTGTATTGCTTATGGTGTGCTAGCCAGATATACTGGGTTAATCCTCGTCGAGCAGCAGTAGGTGAAGAGGCTGATCTTGGAATTCTCATATTTTTGGCCATTTATTTCTTTCTTCCACACTGTTTGTGTATTATTTCCATGAATCCCCGACATCTTGAAGTGGAGCAACTTCCACTTTAACAATATTACTGTTGTGAGGTATGAGAATCTCTCTATACTTCCAAATTATCCTATGGCACGCTAAAATTTTAGGTTGCGCTAGCAGCCTTTAATTATGAAGCATTAATCGCCTTGTCTTTTGTAACTCTCTAGATTGATAGTTGTTAAGTATCATTCTTAGATTTGTGGCTTGCCATATTTTTTTTTCCCAAAACCATATTGGAATCCAAGAATAATCGGGTTCTAACGGGTGAAGATACCATATTGGAAGGAAATGAAGCCCCTGAATTATAAAACCAAGTTTAATTCAACTTATGAAAATTAATTATCTTAATTGAAGGTTGTTAGACATATAAAGGGGTCAACCCCTACATCTTTAACCAATGTGGGCCAATACTCACCAATAACAAGTATTGTTTTGGTGGTTCTTGCTATTATTTTAGTTAAGAATGAATACATGCATTAAAGAAATGAAGATTTCATAGCTCACACACATTCTTTATATGGATCGAGGTCTTTATCACATATTTCCGGGTTGATCTGTTTTCTGCGGCAATGAGATTGGAATATAAGAATTTCTAGAATCGTGTACGAAAGCAGGCGATTAGCAGTGATGATGTGGAGCATAATATAATATATAAATCTCTTTTGCCAGTTCTTTCATCAAGGCCATCTTTAGATGGAGAGAAAATGTTTCATACATTCGTTGTATGTACATCCCTCTAATTGTGGGTTAACGTACATCCATCTAATTGCAGGGCACAATTGAAGGGACGCACTGTATAGAAGATTTTCTCTTAGATGAAGTGGTCCATGTTAAAAGCTAAAGGGTTTTGTTCTGGATGCCTCCTAATTTGATTACTTTAATTGCAGAACTTTATATCCTTTGCATAGATCTTTGTCAAGTGGCACAAAGATTCACATGACAAAGATTGCTATAATTATCTAGGACAAAAGCACAGAATGGACCCGTACGTATTCATCAGTATTTCAGACTTACGTGATCATTTCAAACCTGAAAAGGACAAGGGTAAAAACAAATGGAATAAAATGGTTATCCTGTTACTATGCCGATGGTATCACTAAGTGCACAACAAATTTTGGAACCAATCCCGTGCATTGCATAAAGATGCCATTGCCGGACAGAATGCAGCAGCGTGCATCTGCAATGATAACATAGCTAAAACAAAGCAATAAAATTTGAAGCGCGCATTTGCTGCGCCAAGATTCTCTGTATTCAAAGGATTTGTGGGGTACTTAAAGGATACTGCTGGGTCCTCAGTGGAGCAAAAAATATAATAATAACTGACCAATAGCAAAGCGTACGCTAACTTGAACATATTTATAGGAATGCCTACGCGATGAATAGACGATCAACAGTAGACAATCTAAAATGCTCTAAATTTTCAAAATTACATTTTCCAACAGCAAATCGGAAGTCTTTTGAAGCCTACAAGGAATTTTGCCTGTTTGACTGATTTTCCTTTTTAATAGGATCAATATTAAAAATTAATATACCATTAATGATATAGTTTACTTACATTAATCACCGTTTTGTCCGGTTTAATCCACAAATTACGATCCCCCACTCGTACGGAAGAATGACGAGACATTTCTAGCAAGATAGCGCCGTCTCCCGCTCCATCGAGCAAAATCTGAAGAAACAAATGACATGCAAAGAAAATGAGTTAGAAGTTATACAAGTTTATATATATGTACACTAATTTATGATCTTGGTTGTGACTGAGAAAGGTATTACAGAGACCTTCTTTGGGTTTGGAATGGAGCAAAATGGAAGGTGAGTGACCATTTCTTTTATTTGTATGCAAACTCATCCTTTTCAGGGAGTTTAATTTGAGGGATCCATTGATAAAGACGACAACCTTGCATGTTTTCATGACTATTGACCACACAACAAATGTTAATAGCTATTAGAATCCACCAAAACAACTATTATGGAAGCCCATAATTAAGAACCTGCAAACACAAAAAGTTCGTCGAATTTTGACTCTCCATGTATCCATCTTATACAAGTGTGCCTCTCCTGCAGATCATGACAAAAAAAAAAAAAAAAATCATTAATGATCAGCATATATATATATATATATATTTATGCAAAATTTTTAGAAGTAGATAACCGATCCTCGCAGGATTTTAACAGAACTAAAGTGCTTCTCCACTTTTGTAATGATATCAAATATAATGATTGGTATGCCATTTGCATGCTTTAAGCTTTATTCTCTTCTATCAATATGCATGGTCGACATTAGACAATCACCGTTGTAATTTTATGTAAACACGTGGTCTTTACAATATCATCGATTCTTTCTGCATGCAGGAATTCTAGATAGGGCTGGGCCATATGCAACGAAAATGCAATATTCGACAAGATATATATGTATCTCTCAGTGTTTTCTCATCATAACATGCCTTTAATGGAGCCTCATACTAATAATTAATAATTAACATCCCTTAATATATATATTCTTTACTTACATTGACTGGGAATAATTTATCAGCAAAAAGCAACACGCAGCATTTGCACCTGCCACGAACTACACTTTTCCTTCAAAGAGCTCAATCAGATTGTCCAGATGGCGGACGAAGCTGTGCATGGCGAGTCGATAGGCAGGTCCTCCATGCCCCACTGCGGCTTTGTCGTCCACCAAGTTGCAAGCTTTTTGGTAGGGTCTCATGTTTTGTTTACTAATAATCACCTCCACGACTAGGGCTTAATTTTCAAGATATTGTAAAGGTTGTACTCTTGATTTAAAAGTGGAGCACGTTAATCCTGAATTGTCCATCTCCATCTCCTCAATGGCTAGTTAATTACAGTGTGTGAACGAGGCTAGGGTTATATATATTTGCCAGAACTTACAACACTATATCAATTAATAGAGGGCATATTTAATTGATCATGCTACCATAACAGCAAGTTTAAATAATGTTATATATATAAAATCTTCTATATAAAATAAATAATAAGATTAGTATATGAAAGTCAAAATAATAAATATTAATAAATAATGTAACATAAAATAAATAGTATCATATTACTTTGTATATATACTTTGTGTTCAAGATTTTATATATATAGCATTATATGAAAGAGGGTTATTCATTTTTTGTATTAAATTTGGTAAAATTATCGGTTCTTGTTGAGAACCATTTGTAAACTATACATAAGAAAATAATTATATATAAATATTTGTAAAATAAATTACAATACAATTAGGAGACGTTTTGACAGTAATTTTCAACTATTACATTGTTAATTTGTTATATCGATTGTTACGTATCATACAAATAATTTTAAATTGTAAAAATTATAACTTTTTTAATTGAAAAATCATGGCCCAAACCGTATTCCGAAACTTAGAGAAGCTCTTCCACACCTCTTGGAAGATAATACATGCAAATTACCAGAGATTTCTAATCCGGTGCAACCTCGAGGACATGTCTAGTCATGCTTCAACTATCATGACAGAGCGGTCTTGTCTTGCACACCTAATTATATGCATGCGATGGATATTAATGACTATTTGGCCATCAATTTCTTGAATTCTCAAGAAAGTATGCTTTGCCTGGTCAACACCAACACAGTTTAGAGTTTTACAAATGAAATCACATGTTCTTTGAATTTGATTAATAAAACAAAAAGCGATTAATTCAGCCGAAAAGTTTATCGACAAAAAATGAGATGACGATTTTTGAATGTAGACCTTGCATGGTGAAGGGACCACTAGCACTTATTATTGAACATCGATCGATCCAACTTTGTTTTTCCATTTGAATGGGGAGAGACCCCGTTTGCAGTGCTATGGTCAACACTTGAACCTCGAACGACTTTGGATTTAACTGCTTCCTTCACAAAAGATGGTAAACAAAATGCGGCAGAATGGACCTGAAACGTAACATATATTTTGATGAAGGAATTGATGGCACAAAGCCAATATGAGATCATATTTGAGGGGGATCATAAAGGTACCTCTGAGTCGTAAAATTTCAACGGCCCTTTTGCCACACCGAAAGTTTTGTTTTGATCAATCAGGTTAACAGGATGTTTGAAGTCCACAAATGGCCCCTCGGTGGAGCAAAGCATGAAACCGATAACTCCACTGCAAATGAACATAAGGCCACAGTTATATATACTTACACTATAAATTAGCACGTAGATGCATGCACTAACCATTTTTTCATATGTTAGGCTTCTATATATTCTAACTTATCATTTTGTGTTCGGTCTTTTGAAATAAATTGCCAAATGATAACCTTTAGTTACAAATAATAAAGGAATTACGAAATTAATTAATGTCGAGGTGGCATGCCTCGGATATGTAGGGACTATTGTCCATGCATAATTGACAGAGCCTTTGAATGTCCGGCGACAATTTGCGACAAGATCTTCAATGCTGAGTGGCTGAAACCATAGGCTCTCGGCTTGGATGCACATGACTCCACCAGGGCGGAGTGCTTTGGCCGCCAACTCAAAGAATGAACTTTCGAAAAGCTCATGTTCAGGCCCTGCATGAAATTCGTTAACCTTTATTTAGATTTTCATCCCATATGGAAACTAATAGTATATAGATTCTGTCATAGAGAAAAGCAAGAAGTACTTATAGGGTCGAAAGCATCCACAATTATTGCATCATAGCTTCCATCTTCAACTGACCTCAAAAATTTAGTTCCTGCCAGTTTAATTTGATTGCAAGCAGATCAATCGCAAGATAAAAGAGTATTCTACCCCGAAAATGAAATTTCTACTTTCATACTTATAATCAAGAAATATATCTTGAAAAATATATTGCTTTTTATTACGTGACGAACAACTAGCTTGACTAGAAAATTGGATTTACCATCTCTGACATGAAGTTTTACTCGAGGGTCCTCGTATCCAATAGCAATATCAGGGAAGAATTCCTTATACACCTGAAAATTTAATATTTTTAGTCTATCATGATTCTAGGAATTAAGAGAATACCAAGTTTTGTATTATCTAGATTAATTTGGTGAATTCTCAAGTTAATTATTAATTAATATTGTTATGAGTTTTGCATGCACCTTAAATATATTAAATAATTGAAATTAGAAATATTTAATAATTAATGAAAGTAGGTATTATTATATCTATATACTCACGTTCACCAGCATTGTGTCTATCTCGCATATATCAATCTGTTCAACAGAAGAATGTCGGGAGATTTCTCGTAGGATGCCACCATCTCCTCCCCCAACAAGCAACACCTAAAAGAAGAGACAAGCAAGGAGAACGTAAACAACAGGCTAATGATTCATTTGAAGTTGGTAGCGTTAGCATGTAGTTGAATAAAAATATAAAATATATATATATTTATATATATTTCAAACTACTACTTGCTTGATAGTTTAGATTTAGACACACACAGACTTTGATATGAGGATCGTTATCGAATGATTATTATTATGCATGATAAAAAGAAAACCTTTTTGGGGCTCGGGATAGAGCAAAGAGGAAGGTGAGTAATCATCTCTTGGTATGCAAACTCGTCTTTTTCTGTGAGTTGGAGAGCCCCATCAAGAACAAATACCTTGCCGTATGATGATGACTGCAAATTAATACAAGATCAACGATGAATATAAATATAAAATATAATATAGCTCGAATGTCTTCTACCTAATTCATATACCTGAAACACCATCATACTTTGGTATTCAGACTTCCCTTGAAATATAATTTTTTCTACCTTTAAGAAGTGTGCTTGGCCTGCAAGATACATCGAGCAAGTTGATTAGCATCAACATTAATGATACTATATGCAAGGCAGAACCATCATTTGAAAAATTTTGAGAATATTTGGAGTGGATATGAATATGATTATATCCCACCTTGCTTAAATCTCAATATTGCCACCTTTCCACAATATGATTTTCAGTCCTTATTCATTTAGAAAACAGAAAAATAAAAAAGAAAGAGGCAATGCATGTTATATGTATAAATGTCGACCGAAAATCAGAAACTTGGTTCGTACTTAATTTGTATATACGTTACTGCTTAAAGTTTTGTTTATCGAGAGTCGTACAAATATATGACATCTAAACAAAAAGCAATTAATGAGAGAATTAAAAAAAAAAAAAGTTCGAGATCTCTCCAATAGCTTTTTTGCATTGAAAAATGTGGAGAATGTGGGCGGCGAATGTCGACAAGTAGAAAACACAGTAGAGGAAGTTGGTATGTTTTTGAACATTGAACATATACAGATTCAAATTAATCCAATCTTGACATGCTTTAGAATAGCATTGAATCAACTATCCGAATCATTAATTTGGCATCTAAAAGTTTGACTGAAAAATATTTCTTCAGTGTGCATGCCCGTTCGATATATGTTGAATTTATTTAACCAAAACATCCATGCACAAAGCATAAGTATAGCGGAATCTTTGTGCGAACATGCAAAGCCGAAAGGAAAAACAAGATTGCGCAAATGGTGATGATAGAACCTAAGTTATACACTTCTGATGAAGAGAGAAGGATGCATGATCGATCCATCATCCATGATGAGTGAAAACTAGCAATAGAAAAATCTCACTGACCTGGCCATACAGGACAATGCTCTGCAAACCACCCCGGGATGTCAGGATGATCAAGGCGGTGACGAGGTTCTTTATTATCGTCTTCAGTTTCAACAGGAGTCGCTGAAGCAGTCTTGCCATTACTACTCACAGTTTGAAAACATTTTGTCCGGATCTTGTCGGTGACTCGATTCGTATCCTCATGAAATGCAGTGGAGACTGCGCTCATCTTTTCTGCAGCCATGAGTATTATTTTCCTATAATTCGTTTTGGCAGGGCTATGTATACAACAGAAGTATGAAATCAAACAGAAAAGAGAGAATGGAAAATAGAAATATTTTATCTGGTGTTCACATCAGCTTCACTACGAATGAGAATGAGATGCACACAACAACACCAACTTGTCAAGCTATATATATTCATGTAATCACTGAGGGAAATTTAATGGCCAAGATAAAAGAGAGAATCTGCCAAGTTATTCACGTTTTGGCTGTCAAATTACTTTCCAGGTGCATCGCGTCCGTATTATTTGTGCCATTGGGATGTTCAAGTCCAAAAAGATAGTAGATGGGACGTTTTCTTTTAGGAAAAAGAAGCATAAAAGGCATTGCAGAGTCATTCGTTTATGTATGCGAAAAAATGGGTTCATATATCTTTTTATCTCTTTCTTTTTCATCTTTTTCAACTTTAATTATTTTCCTTTGACCATTTTTATTATAAATAATTTAATTTCACATCCCCTTTAATTTAGATTTTAACTTCATTCTATGTCCATTCACATTATGCCACACGTTAATTAGACAACCAAATAAATAATCCATCGGAATCATAATCAAAACTCCCAACACTTTATTGAAACTTTTTCTGGAATATTCAAATCCATACAAAATTGAAATTTTATTTCTTTTTATATCATCCAATGGGGAGTTAACAGGTGATACTTCTCTTTAACCTCAACTTTTTTTTTTTTTTTAAATTGTACTTTAAATATTACATTAGTATGGATGATATATGAATTCGAGTTCAAGGTCATATGTGCAATTAACCCTAATATTTATATGTTCATTAATTAGTTAAATATATGTACACCTTTTATATTGTAGTGGATTCATATATACATGATGCAAATTAGAGGGGCGCATTGGAAGAATAGATAAAAAATCGAAAAACTTAAATGTTATGATCACATTTCATAGGAGTAATTATTAATGACTATCCCTATTTTTTGCTTAAATATCACCGAGATGAGACTTTTATCATTTTTTTCTACTGTCATCCTTAAGTATTTGAAAATTTTATTCTCAAGTTATTCAGTGAAAAAAAGTCAATTATATCAAACAATGTAAGGGTAAATTGATCTTTGTCACTTGCAAAGTTGAAGAAATGGAAGTAAAAATTATAGAAAAAAACTTATGGACCCCTTGTAGTTAGGCATTTTTTATCACCCCCAATAAGTTTCATTAATTAT
This sequence comes from Bursera bipinnata, assembly GCA_026225755.1. NCBI lineage: Eukaryota > Viridiplantae > Streptophyta > Magnoliopsida > Sapindales > Burseraceae > Bursera > Bursera bipinnata. The sequence continues at coordinate 5,376 of JANKKC010044106.1, read as the reverse complement.
CATAAAACCCCTTGCTATAGTATTTACTCATTGAAATATCGGCTTACCACTGTAATAAATAAACTTTAACTCCTCTAATTTTACTAAAAAACTATTAGCTCCCATGATTTGCTAATATTGATAGAAACCTCCTCTATTATTAAAGTAAAAATAATTTGATCAATTAAATATAATGTTAAAAAATAATATAAAAAAACATTATGTTGAAATAAAATATAGAATTTTTTTATTTCTCACAAAAATATTTTTTTGTTCTAAAAAAATATGTAAATTATTTTTTTGAGATATTTTTTATATAAATATATAAAATACATTCTTCAATATTTTAAAATGTTAATATAATTTTTTTACTTTTAAAATTTTTCGGGAAAAATATAAAACTATAATATATATATTTTATATTTTAATAGTATATATTCTTTAATAAATACATAAAAAAGTAATCTTTCTTCATTTGGATTGCCAACCTTTCTGATTTTAATACTCAATCACTACCTAAATTACATCATTTATATGTTGTAACTCGTAGATGAAATGCTAGTATTTATTCCAAGGATAATTTGGCTATTTAACTCAATTTTATCATTTAGAAATTAATCTTCTTTGTATATTTATTAGTAGGGGTAAAATGATAAAGTTGTTGGAATATGAATGTCAACAGATGTTGACTAACATAATATGTAATTAAAGAATATGAAAAGAGAAAAATGATAAAAGTCTCATCTGTGTGATATTTGAATAAAAAGTAGGGATGATAAATGATAATGACTCTATTCGATGGATTGACATACCTTTTTTTTTCTTAATTATCGGTCTCTTAACGTTCACATCTGGATACTTGTCAACTTGTAGATTTTTAGCACTTGACAATTAAAAAAATTATATTGATCTTGGGGTTTGTGGTTATGATATTTAAAATTTGGATTAGACAAATGTATATACATATACTGTTTTGCGATTATGTATGGTTAACAACTTAACAATTAGTGTTTCGAATTTGGCGGGCTCTTCTGGTTAAAGTTGCAATAATAAATAGAAGCGAAATGATCGTGGCAATCCTTGGTTCTCCACAAATCTCTCAATCCATTTGACACCCACCGCAACCATGATCATGATCATCATCGATTATCAGATTCTTGCATCCTAAGCCTTCAGTACTGCTCTATCTCAATTCATCTCTTTCTTTCATTTCATTTAATACCAATATTTACTTAATTTCTCCTAACATTCCAATCGTTACCGCCATGGAAGATGAATAGCATCCATTTCTACACGTCCTCTCGCTTCTACAACTTACACAAGACCTTCTCTCTCCGCCGCAACGTCCCCTGGTGGAGCCAAATCCTCGACCCACAAAGCGACATTGTCATAAGATGGAACCACATTTTCCTGGTCACATGTCTCATAGCTTTGTTTCTCGACCCTCTCTATTTCTACCTTCCCCAAATCGAGAGAAATGCATGCCTCACCTCCGATATAGGCTTAGGTGTCGCCATCACCTTCTTCCGGACAGTGGCCGACATTTTCTTTCTCATGCACGTGTTGATGAAGTTTAGGATAGCATTTGTGGCCCCGAGTTCCAGGGTTTTCGGAAGGGGAGAGCTTGTGCTCGATTCAAAGGCTATTGCCAGGCGCTACTTGAAGTCAGAATTTGCAGTTGATTTTGCAGCTACACTTCCCCTCCCACAGGTTCGTTCATATAGGGTCATACTTTGCATTAGGTCAATCTATACATCTTTTTATATAAAGGTTAGAAATGATTAAAAAACGTAAAAAATTTTATGTACGTCTGTATTAATTCAAGTTTATGATGGAATTTAATTTTATATGAGTTAAAATTTTAAATTACAATATTAACAAATTAATGAAGTTTTTCTTTTCCATTTTAAGGTTTTTATGCTTTCAGTTTCTGGAGAAAGTAGTGAAGCAGAATTAATACCTGAATTTGATTTTGCAGATTGTCATCTGGTTCGTAATTCCAGCGCTAAACAATGCAACAGCTGATTATGCCAACCACACAGTTTCTCTGATTGTTCTTCTTCAATATGTTCCCAGGCTTTTCATTATGTTCCCTTTGAACAGACGAATTATCAAAACAGCTGGAATTGTGGCCAAGACTCCTTGGTCAGGGTCAGCTTACAATCTCCTAATGTATATGCTTGCCAGCCATGTGAGCATTTATCATCCTGCACCTTTCTAGCTTCACTACAGTACATACAATAACTGGCAATACTATGATGGAATTGACATAAAATTACCAGTGCAGGTCCTTGGAGCTTCATGGTATCTGTTGTCTATTCAGAGGCAGCATGATTGCTGGAGTATGGAATGTATAAAGGAGATGAATGCCACCAACTCTCCATCTTGTAGTCCTTATTTTCTCGACTGTTCGACTGTGAAAAACCCTGAACGGGAGGCTTGGCTGAAGATTACAAAAGTGATCGCTAATTGTGATGCTAAAGATCATGACAAGTTTCAGTTTGGAATATTTGCTGATGCTTTTACCAACGAGGTTGCTTACACAACTTTCCTAAAGAAATATTTCTATTGCTTCTGGTGGGGTTTAAAAAGTCTAAGGTATGATCAGTTTTGATTTGACACATTGTTAATTGCTGCCTGCATCTGCTAGAATTTCTTTAATACTTTGTGTCTCAATTCATTATTCTCATAAATATTTACCAGTGGTTGGATTTGAATTTTTAAATTTGATATTGGAGGTAACACATTTTCAATCATTTTTTGTTGTGCAGTTCATATGGGCAAAGTCTTCAGACAAGTACTTTTGCTGCTGAAAATTTATTCGCTATTCTAATTTGCATCTCTGGTCTAATTCTGTTCTCACATCTCATAGGCAAGATGCAGGTACACTCTGCTTTACAGTCAATGTAGTATCTAGATGCTTTGTGCTTTAGTCCTATTAAACTCTTTGCCATGATTGTGATTGTAAATTTTGTTTTCCCGAAGACCTATTTGGAATCCACAACGGCTAGACTGGAAGAGTGGAGGGTGAAAAGGAGAGACACAGAGGAGTGGATGAGGCACCGTCAATTGCCTCAAGAGCTGCAAGACCGTGTACGCCGATTTGTTCAATACAAATGGCTTGCCACAAGAGGTGTAGATGAAGAATCCATTTTGAGCTCTTTACCCTTGGATCTCAGGCGTCAAATTCAAAGGCATCTTTGTCTAGCTTTTGTTCGACGTGTAAGGCAAAGAAAAATTACCTGTTGGAACATTTACAAAAGAAAATTTAGGATACATTTTGGTTAGCATGATAACATGACACATATATATGTCGTGGGTTGACAATTAATCAAGAAATTAAAATTTATTTATCAACCCAAGATTGGAGGGATATATTATGTTAATATGCTAATATAGTAATTTAGACTTCCTATATTTAGAAACGTTGAAATTTTACTGCTAATTAATGTGTTGAAAGGAAGCTGCAATGTTTTTCCAGGTTCCTTTTTTCGCAGAAATGGATCAGCAGCTCTTAGATGCCATTTGTGAACGCCTCTACTCGTCCTTGAACACAAGAGACACATTCATCCTTCGAGAAGGGGATCCAGTGAACGAGATGCTTTTCATCATTAGAGGACAAGTAGAGAGCTCCACAACAAATGGAGGAAAAACAGGATTCTTCAATTCTATTACTCTCAGGGTTGGTGACTTCTGCGGTGAAGAATTGTTGACATGGGCCTTGATGCCCAACTCTACTCTCAATCTCCCATTATCAACTAGAACAGTCAAGTCCTCCACTGAAGTTGAGGCCTTTGCACTCCGAGCTGAGGACCTCAAGTTCGTTGCCAGCCAATTTAAGCGCCTGCATAGCAAGAAACTCCAGCATGCTTTCAGATACTACTCTCACCAGTGGAGGACGTGGGGAACTTGCTATATACAGGCTGCATGGAGACGCCATGTGAAGAGAAAGAAGGAAATGGAGCTGGTCATGCAGGAAGGATTGTTGAGCACGCAAGAGGGGTATTTTATTGAAGAAGCTTCAGGAGAAGGATATGAGGAGAGTGGGGCTCAAGGGTCCTCAGTGGACAAGGGAAACAGCGGTCCATTGTTGGCTCCTAAATTTGGGGCAAGCGCCCGAAGAGCGGCTAGCCTGAGGTTGGCAGATTTTGACCTTGATGGCTCTGCCTTAAAAATGCCCAAATTGTTCAAACCTCAGGATCCTGATTTTTCTGCAGACCATTAAGATAGGTCATCATTTAATTGCCAACGAGATAATAACTAGGAAGTTTGAGAGGTACTTGTATTGAAACCATTATCATCTGTTTGATCTTAATTTTGTGCTTGGGCCTGAAAAAGAAAAAGAGAGACTAGTATAATTCATAGATTTCTCTGGTTTGCCGCAATGAGATTACCATATAATTTAGTTGAAGAATTGAATCTTTTACTTATGAAATGAGAAGCTTATAATTATCTTAAAATTAAATCTCTCTAATATCTTCTAGTATATATCATATGCATCTTCTACTGTTTCTGAAGTGTTAGGATTGTATCAGGTAGCTATGTAATACATGGCTACACAACAAATTGGACATTATCATGGACACAATTATTCTAACTTATTAGCTTTCTTTGAATTGTATTGTCCTTATCACGATGTTTCCGATGTGCCCCTTCAGCTTCATTACGACCACTAATTGATAGAGTTGCCTCTGATAATTGCGTAAATACAAGAAAGATAATATTAATTATTAAAGAAAGAGAAAACAAAAACTAAGGCCATGGTTGGGTGGTTTACCATTCATGATTATGACTAGAAAATTTGAAAACTTAATTACAAGAACAAATGGCTACCACTCACATATTGCCACTTTCTTTTACTCCATGCTGCAAGTTAAAGTGACATTTTTTTTTCTTTGTTTAGCTTGGCTTTATATACGATTACGGTCCACCTTGCCTTTCCCAGTTTTTCTGGAGTTGGAAAAAGAATGTCTATATAATTCCGTTTATGATGAAAGACATTGCCATCCTCATAGTTGTTCCACTTTTTGCTATTTACTTGGAAATGGGCCGTCTCTTTCTCCGGGACCCTTTCAAATCTCATAAATACGAATAATAAAATAGGTAGAAGCTTAAGAAATAAGAAATATCTTCCCATTTGTCTCCTCCTTGACTTTTCCACATATCTGCAGGCCCAGCTACACTTGCCATTTTCTTACTCTAAATATATATTCAATTCAACCATGAATATCACTTATAGTTGTATGATAACGTTTGCGTTTACTATATATATATTGCTTAGAAATTTAATGCATATTTTGTCGCATTTTCAAAGAAAAAAAGACAAATTTAATAAAATATAAACGTACATATTTGTCTCATATACTATATACAGAGCACGTGAGAAGAAATAGTTTG